>PUQB01000468.1:0-77639 GCA_003024785.1 Selaginella tamariscina | reverse complement strand
CATTTTATAAAATTCAATATCACGAGAAAGAAAAGCTTCAGGAATGTATGATACGGTGGATACTGCTCACAAAAATTTTCGAGATTCTTCTTTCTGAGGCACGTATCCAAGTAGTTCACTAGCTCATCCATGATATCGGTATCAGAATATGGATCGAAAGTGATTGGATGAATACAAGCAATGTTTTGGTTGAGCATAGCCTTCTGAGGAGAGTCGTCTACTACTAACATCTGTGCGTTCTTCATTATCCTTAAGCGACTGATCTCCCCATGAGTCCCAATTATTCTTTCATTCTTGAAGAAGTACGGCTTGCTTTCCTTTCTTATATTGTGAAATTCGAGAGGTTTATAACATTCGCTGGTCAAAAATCCAATCTTTACGAATCACCTCTTCTGCAACACTACAATGTTTCTTAAGTAAATTCAACAGCGGTGTTAAGTTATGAATCTGCATGCATGACCAAATCCCCACAAGCGCACCCATCTCCTTAAGCTTTTGAAAGAGACGATCCAACCCTGGACGAAAAATAATATCATATCGAAATTTACCATGACAAGGAATGAAATCTCCTTGTTTGATTTCTTTTTTCTATCCTGGGCCTTTGTCGATGAAGCAGAACACCATTGACATCCAACAACACAATATGGCCATGAGTAACATGAGATAGCGTTGCCTCTTGAATACTTTGCAAATCACTTGTTTGCTCCCTTTCACATTTATCCGTTGCCACTATCTCGTTGCCTATCCCTTCATCATTTAATTGTACATCATCCTTACAAGATTCAGATATTGCATGCGCTGAAGAAATTGATTTCGGAATTGAAGCCAATAAAAATGATGATGAAGTGGCCCCATGGTAACGATGTTTTGAGCTGCATTATTATCCATTTCCTGCATGAACTCTGTCATTCTGACATGTGGCACAAGAAATTGTCGCCAAACCCCTCTCTTACCTCATGCCAATGCTGAAAATCCATGTTCTCAATTATTTCATTACATCTGCAAAATGATAATTAGCTGACCTTAAAATTATCAAGGTATATTATTTACCTTGTTAATGTGTGACCCATGTTTGAACTAAAAGCTTCATTAATCCTTGAGAATTTATTTTCTGTACAAATATAAAAGAAATATACAAAAATGCCTTATGTTACACTCATTTACAACTATTCGTCACTCTATCAATTCATTAACAATTCTTCTTCGCTATTACCTTCTGAGTGAGGCGAAGAAGGTCTAAGCCGCTTGTGAGATGGTTCAAGATCTTCTGCATCTTCTATTGATGTTTCCATGGGTCCTGGAGTGTGCGAATGTTCTGTACTCCTCGAGATAACTTCCGGTCTAATATCTGATTGAAGTTCGTTCTCAGACTCCGAGATTGAACCAGATTCACCTTCAGAGCTATCGCACTTATCTGGAGGGAACTTTCTCAAATACGCCTTTATGGATTCGTTGGGGTACTCAGTTGAGACCTATCTATCCACTTGTTCAGGTCCTCAACCATGGTCTTATCCTTTTCAACGGCAAACACACATGTATGCCGAAGGTAACACTCCTTCAAGACGGACCCCCTAGTGCAGTAGTCAAAAACCCACGCATCACTGTGAGGACCCCTAATGACGATGCTCCGTGCCGCTTGACTTGTAATGTTTGGATAACGTACATTGCCGAATACGTCACCACCTATCGGTGTATCGGATGGAGGTTCAGGGCCGTTGGAGTGCAAACAGATGCCTGGCCAGTCATTTGGAAGCTTGAAATTGTTTGGCGCATTCCTAACAACCAAGTGAACAACGGTATCAATGCACTTGGGATTAGCATCGTTCATATAAAATCCTGTCCAACGATGTCTATTCTTCTTGGCGAAGGCGAAGGCAAAAGTATCGGTGACATGAGCAAGAATCAAGAAATAAATACCTGAAAAAGTAGGTATCAGTGAAGAGCGCAAGCATGAATTCAATAATAAATACCTTCTATGTATATGCTTGCACGGCTAAGTTTCTCCACCAGATCCTCTAGTGCCCTATCTGTCGAAAGATTTTTTGACACCCGCCGATCCATCACGAACAATTGAAACGGTTTCCTACAAGCAGTGATGTTACCCCATAAAGTCTCCGAATCTAACAACAAACATCTGTAGGGCTTGTCGTGATTCGTAGCATCCTCCTTTATAAGGTTCAATTCGGTTCTCCGCTGCTGAAGGACTGCCATAAGAGAAGGCGTCATCCCAATGTTCTCCTTTTTGGCGTTGGCGTGCAATAGATTCTTGCCTAGATCTTCCGATTGGTTCACCCATTCGACAAGCATATCATCGTTCGTCACATGCAAATATTTGCTGACCTCTTCATATGTTGAGTCGAGGTCCAACCCAGTTTGTGGCAGTGTATTCCCAACCACTCCTTGAAATGCCTGACCGTCTTCAACTCCATTGCCTTGAGATGAAAAGGAGAGGTTGGGCTGCTGTTATTAATTTGTAGTTTGCCATCGATCACCAAATCAGCCAAGACTTCCATCTCCTCCATCGTTGTTCCATTTAAAGGCTTCAACCATGTGAGCTTGAAATCGTTGTCTACATCCTTTGTAGATTGAACAGACTTAGCCTTCGGCGTCTTACTGGGTTTCTTTGCAGACTTTTCTGAGGGCTCCCCTTCACTTGTCTGCTTCTTCTTCAGTGTTCCTTTTGAAAAGGATTCCATAATCCCCAACCATTTGGCAAAGATCCTATCTTCGGGGCAAGAAATCAACATCATCAGAAAGGATGTTTCCTTCCCGCCCACCTGGGCAAAATCAACTGCTGCAATTTCTTCAACTCTCTGAGAAAAAGACAGATTAATATACCGGCGAGATAAATCCCGCCCAAACAATTTGCTTACCCGGTATTCGCAGATTGTGTATTTCCTGCAGTAGCTCTTTGTGGTCGCTCAAGAGATTCCCACACGGATCGCGTGTGTTTAAACTTTCCCATATTTTGCTGTTGTAGTGGTTGGTGTCGGCAGCGTCCCATTCCGCCGATAACTTATGGTACTGCTCGATTGTGAGATTCGGCTTAGCTAAAAACGCCGATCTTTTTGTCAGCTTCTCACGGGTATGCTCGGAAAGTTTTGTTGCCATCGTTCCTTTGTTGTGTTCATCGAGAAGTCGTTGGGCTGCCGTTATTGTGTGCTGGCCACTAATGATGTAGTACTTGATAGATTTTCTATTCTCCGTCTGAATCTTCATGAGTTGTTCTGGTGTTGTGATCCAGACTTTGTCAGCGCCCTTCCTTCTTTCATAGTATGGACACAAAACAGCATTATGTGGAACGGTATAAGAATTGTCGTCCTTCATCTTCTCCATGAGCTCAGCTACACGTTCCTGGTTGAGTGGCCTGTAATTGAAGTTTGGGTTGACGCTGCAATATTTAACCCTACAAGGATAAATCTTTTCATCCAACATCATTTCCTTGTGACTTATTGCAGCATGAGATGCCACAGGTGCAGCTGACAAAACGATTGATGATTTTCTTTTGCGATCCGAATCAACATGTGTGATCCCGACTGCAGCTGTTCTAGTGTTCTCGGCACACTCTTCCAGCTCCCGAAGCTTCCTAAGCAAATTGAACGTGATCTGTAGAGAACCTGAGACCGAGCCACCTCTCAATCTCCCTTATGATGTCGCTGTGTTCTTCTTCAATGTGAAGAGGGAAGATTGCTCCACTTGCTGATTTTCTGTATTGTGAAGCAATATCTCCTGACAATACACCTACTCGATGAGTCTGAAGATCTTCGAAGTAGACATCCAGATGGATCCCCTCCATAGATGGGCTTTCGTTGAGTTGAAGAAGAACTCCAAGGTCAACATCATTAGTGAACACGTGAACGTCATTATCCACAAGTCGACAAAACCACCCGAAATTAATGTTGTAACTGACGACCTCTGGATCCGAGAACGTGACATTGGATGGAACAAGGCATATCTGTCGAGAATCGTCCAATCTGGGTTCGCAGCCTGCTTTCGGGTGCTTGACTAGCGAATCTACTTTCCATTGTTTTGCTTGTCCATGACAGATGTTAATTTGACAGCAACCATGGTTGCTCCAATGCGCTTCCCATTTATCTTAAAATATGGCCAAGTTGATTCCAGAATCCCCTGCCATCTCTTCTCCTGCTCTTGTCTTTAATGTCACCTCAATTCCACATCTGAATACAAAAATGATTAGTTCAAGTATCCGAGTATAACAGATTTTATTTTAATTCTTACCCAGAATTTGACGACGACTCCATACTAATGACTCGATCTCCTTGTTTGATCAAATCGTCCTTCTGCAAAATAATACACTATGAATACAAATCATATAAAAACGCACACACACTTGTATAAACCCGAATATACAAAAATAATACACAGAGAGAAGTAGACGTAATTAACTGTCCGAAGCTCACATTTGTGCTAGTGCAAAAGAAAGATAACATTTCGTTTTAGAACCACCACAAATGTGAGCTCTGGACAGTTTTACATAGATTCCTAGCTTTTACTCGAAATATTATGATAAGATGATAAAAGTAAATAAAATGAGATATGCAACTATATACTAATACACATATATATTCACATGGAAGGTGCGGCGGGATTAATCTCGCCACCCCTTCAATGCCTCCTGAAAGAGTGGGCGGGATTAATCTCGCCACCTTTCTGGAGGCCTTGAACGGGAGTGCGGAATTAATCTTGCCACCCTTCTCGGTCTCAGAGAGAACTGGGCAGGATTTATTTCTCACACCCCTTCAGTGACTCCAGAAAGGAGGCGGGATTAATCTCGCCCACCATGTAAGGGATGGTTAAATGAATTTCCCCACCCTTCCCAATTCTCTCCATTGGTATGTTGTAAACCTTCTACGTCTCAGACAGAAACGTTTAGGATTGGTCCGACTCACCAATGGAGAAAAAAGGAAGGGTGGCGGGATTCATTCCTCCAACAGGCATTGAAGACTCGGCGGGATTAATCCCGCCGCCCAGGGCCTTCACTCGGTCCCTATGCGGCGGGATTAATCCCGCCGGACGCCAATTCCCTGCGCGGAATCGGGCGGGATTAATCCGCCGCCTAGGCACTTCAGGCAGGCCAATGGCGGCGGGATAAATCCCCCCGATTCCGCGCAGGGCATGCGTACGCGCGGATTAATCCCGCCTCCCAGGCCCTTCACTGGGCCTTAGTCGGCGGGATTAATCCCGCCGAACGCCAATGCCCTGTGCGAAATCTTGCGGATTAATCCCGCCGCCTAGGCCCTTCAGGCAGGCCAATGCGGCGGGATAAATCCCGCCCGATTCCGCGCAGGGCATGCGTACGCGGCGGGATTAATCCCGCCGCCCAGGCCCTTCACTTCGGCCGTAGGCGGCGGGATTAATCCCGCTGGAGCCACCTTTCTCGTTCTCAGAGAGAATTGGGCAGGATTTATTTCTCACACCCCTTCAGGGACTCCGAAAAGGCGGCGGGATTAATCCCGCCCACCATGTAAGGGATGGTGAAATTAATCCCACCACCCTTCTCAGTTCCCTCCATTGGTATTTTGTAAACCTTCTCCGTCTCAGACAGAGTTAGTCGGGATTGATTCAACATACCAATGGAGGAAAAAAAGAAGGGTGGCGGGATTAATCAATGAAGGTTCGGAGAGATTAATCCCGCCCCTTCGTAATCATGCGCTCACACTATATATTGGCTGCGGCATTTTGAACAGGGATGGTGGGGGCGGGATTAATCCCGCCGCTTATATCCTGCGGAAGTGCCTGAGCGGCGGGATTAATCCCGCCACCTTACGCGCAGGACATGTCATGCAGGCTCTTCGGTTAGCCTTCCATGCAGGATCTTTCATGCAGGCTCTCGGTTAGCTCATGAGCGGCGGGATTAATCCCGCCGCCCATCCTCTGTAAATGCCCTGCGCGGAATCCGCCGGGATTAATCCCGCCCATTAGGGCCTTCACACAGGCCATTGCCGGCGAGATAAATCCCGCGCATTCCGCACAGGGCATGGGTGGGCGCGGGATTAATCCCGCCGTCGAGGCCCTCACGCAGCCATGGGCGGCGGGATTAATCCCGCCGCTCTTTGGTTTGTCCTAGAGCGGCGGGATTAATCCCACATAGCCTGCGTGAAGGGCCTTGGCGGCGGGATTAATCCCGCCGCCGAGGCCATAAACCTATAGCGGCGGGATTAATCCCGCCGCTCAAGGGCTTAGCGTGTGTGCGAGAGATAAAATTAATAAATAAAAAATTATATAGATAAAAACACACACATATATATATGTGTATATATATATTATATATATGTATGTATGTATAGGAGTGTACGTGTGTGTGCAAGAGATAGATAAATAAATAAAATTATACAGTACTGGTACACATAATATATGTGTGTACATAGGTATATATATGTGTGTATATGTATATCGTGTGTATGCGTGTGAGCGAAACAAATAAAATCATACAGATAAACAACACACACACACACATATATATACACAGGAGTGTGCGTGTGTGTGCGAAAGATAAAACTAATAAATAAATAAAATTATACAGATAACAACACACATATATGTGTGTGTATATAGATATATAACCCATAGAAAAGAGAGAGAGTCTGTGAATATATAAGCATATATATAAACTAGTGTTGTACTATTTGTTAATATGCATTGATTATATATATATATATATATTAGTAAAGCAGTGTGCGTGTGTGTGGAGAGATAGATCAATAAAAAAATTATATAGATACTGGTACACATAATATATGTATGTATATATGTATATAGGTATATATATATGTGTATATGTATATTGTGTGTATGCGTGTGTGAGCGAAACAAATAAAATCATACAGATAAACAACACACACACACACACATATACATACACAGGAGTGTGCGTGTGTGTGCGAGAGATAAAACTAATAAATAAATAAAATTATACAGATAAACACACACATATATATATGTGTGTATATAGATATATAACCCATAAATATATAAGCATATATATAAACTAGTGTTGTATACTATTTGTTAATATGCATTGATTATATATATATGTGTGTGTGTGTGTGTGTGTGTGTGTAAAGCAGTGTGCGTGTGTGTGGGAGAGATAGATCAATAAAAAAAAATTTATAGATACTGGTACACATAATATATGTATGTATATATGTATATAGGTATATATATATATATGTGTATATGTATATCGTGTGTATGCGTGTGTGAGCGAAACAAAAAAATAACAATAAACCACACACCCACACACACATATACATACACAGGAGTGTGCGTGTGTGTGCGAGAGATAAAACTAATAAATAAAATTTATACGCACACTCTATACATACACATACACACACACACACACACACACACACACAGATCTCACCTGTGTGCACAGCCGCCGCCGATTTCACAGCCCCGCCTCTTGAAACCCTAAGAATATACCTAAACCCTAAAGGAATTAAATATATATATTAACCCTAATAGAATATTCCTTCTGAGAATATACTTAAACCCTAAAAAGAATAAAATATAGATTCGCCCTAAACGAATATCTTTCATTATATTATTAGCGCGTGCGTGTGCGTGGGTGTATCACATACACCCCAAAAATATAAATCATGCAGGGATTTAACATGTGTGTGTCCATGAGAGTGTTAAAGTTTCATGTGTCAATACATACATACACATTGCATATATTAATACACATAATATATACATACACACGTGTATACACACAGACATACATACATATTACATGGGTTTAGGGTTTAGGGTTTAGGGTTTTGGATTTAGGATGGATCATGCATGGTGTGTATGTATGAGAGAAGAGAGAGTGTTGAAAAATTATTTTTGTACACATTGCATATATTAGTACACATATATACTTACACATATTATACACAGATATACATACATAGTATATGAGAGAAGAGAGACAGTATTATGGATCATGCATGGTGTGTATTATACACACAGACATACATACATATTAGTACATAATATTAGAGAGACCGAGTACATATTATAGATCATGCATGGTGTGTATGTTTGAGAAGAGAGACAGTACATATTAACATGGATCATGCATGGTGTGTATGTATGAGAGAAGACAGAAAGTACACATATATACATACAGAGTACACATATATACATACACACGTGTATACACACAGACATACATACATATTACATGAGTAAATTCATTGTGTTACATATTAGGGTTTAGGGTTTAGGGTTTAGGATGGATCATGCATGGTGTGAAAGAGAGTGTTGAAAAATTTTTTGTACACACATGTATACACAGGGTTTAGGGTTTTGCTCCCAACAAGCTTAATATAAATATTACACATGTAAATTCAATGTGTTACATACACACAGATTGAGTACATATATCATACATGCGTTGAACATGATGTTTTCAATAAAGAAGCAACATATTTCTTCAGTTTGGTTTAGGGTTGTGCATGTGTGTGCATATGTGTTTTTGTAAGTTCTTGTAATGCGTGTGTAAATTTATGATTGTGTTTATATATGTGTGCAAAACAAACATCGAATAATTAAGAAAATAATATTAATAAACACACTATGAACATTTTTAAATTATACATAATAATATATGATTTTATCTAATATATAGCCATATATAGTTTTAATAATATATATTAATTTAATATTGATAAAAAGGTTTAACATTGAAATATTCTTGAAATAATAAGAAATTAATTGAGAAAATCCCATTAATATATACAAATGTAAATTAAGTACTCAAATAATTAACTAAATTAATTATCATAATCATGTTTAATATTGGAATATTCTTGGAATAATAAGAAAATAATAAAGAATATCCCATTAATATAAAGAAGATTAATTACTCAAGTAATTAAGGAAATGATATTAATATACACATTATAACATATTTAAATTATACATAAAATACATCATTTTATAATATAGTCATATATAGTTTTAATATATATTAATTTAATATTGATAATAAGGTTTAACACATGAATATTCTTGAAATAATAACAAATTAATTGAGAAAATCCCATTAATATATACAAATGTAGAATAATTACTGCAATAATTAAGAACAAGACTAATTTAATTATGATAATCAGGTTTAATATTAGAATATTCTTCAAATATTAATAAAATAATAAAGAATATCCCATTGATACTAGGAAATGAAAACTAAATACTCGAGTAATTAAGAAAATAATAATAATAAACAGACTATGAATATATTTTAAATGATACATAATAATATATCAATTTATTTATTGTATAAGTATAATTTATATATATATATAATAAATATACTTGAATACTAAGAATGTAGAATATAGTCTAAAATTTCGTAATATTAAACAGCTTGAATCACTTGAATAACATTAAATGCAATTTTAAAATACTCATTGGAACTGGAGAGTATATATGTCAGAGTGTCGGATATTTGTGTCAACTCATCTTTATTTTCTGTTTTTTTTTAAAAATTTGAATTTCTGACATATGTATTGTCGGTCTGACATGTAAATTTGAAAATGCATTTAATTTCCCACTCAAATTCAGATCTGGTTCTTTCTCCGGCAAGGGTTTCTTCATTTCTGTATTTTTCACTCTTTAGATCTTCTTTTTTCTTCATAGTGATCATCTCAGGAGCGAGATTAAATTGGGTGCTATTTTTATAGGAAAGCACGGCGCCTTCACTGTTTACAAGTAAGTATTATAAACAAATTTAAAAATACTTATAAAGATTCACTCTCTTACATTCTCTCTTAAAATTACAATTTAGGGGTTTAGGAATGCATTAGGATTATAATATATTCCGTTAGGGATTTATCCCGTTTAAATATCCTTTTAACTTAATATTCTAGGTTAACCGGGCGGGGATTAATCCGGCCATTTCTTTTTCGCCTCTTCGAAGAGGTGGCGGGATTAATCCCGCCACCATCTCTCGGGCAATGCTTCTCCGCCACTGAAAAAGAGTGCGGGATTAATCCCGCCGATAACCTTCTCAACTGATGAAGAGTTACCAGAATTTATTAGAAAGAGTTGTCGGCGGATTAATCCCGCCAACCATTTTAGGAGGCAGGGAAGGGTGGCGGGATTAATCTCGCCACCACATCCCTGTTTTAAGGATTTGGGGACAGGATTTATCCCGAGATCTCTTTGAAATCATAGTTTTGGAGAGAGTTATGTGCGGGTTTAATCCCGCCACCCATTCCCCGTCGTAAGAATTGTGGGCGGGATTAATCCCGCCTTGGACTCCTGACAAGGAAGAGCCGGCGGGATTAATCCCGCCGCCTCTTCCTCCTGGGGGAGTCCGGCGGATTAATCCCGCCGACTCCTGGGAGAGCGGCGGGATTAATCCCGCCGGCTCCCCGGAGGGAGTCCGGCGGGATTAATCCCGCCGACTCTCTCGTGGGGTTGAGTCCGGCGGGATTAATCCCGCCGACCGTTCCTCGTCGGAGGGATTCGTGGGCGGGATTAATCCCGCCCATCAGTTGTATTAATCAAACATGAGATATTATCTCTAAACATAATTATGTATTATTGCATATGCATATTATTAAGTAACCGTAATTCAGATTTCTTAGAAATATTGCATAAACAGATATCATAAATAATACAATTATTTATGTGCAGGACAATATGTTTAATACTGGAGATAAAGTATGTCTTCTTCGGAACAACGAGATAGGCACTGGAACTGTGGAAGTTCGAGATAATAATGCATCATGTCACAATATTGCCCAAGGATCTTGTGTGTACGTATGGGTGAACACCATTTACAAGCATGTTGAGGTTCTGGGAATGGAATTTGAGGAGGGTTCTCCTGTATTGTGGAATTTGGATGAAGTCAAGGCTGACACAGAATATGCAGAGTCACAAACAAATAGTAGCACGAGTTTACCAGATGATGGCTTGCCTGCTGTGATGGATGAGGTGATTCTCTTTCTTCGTGAGATTGAAGTCGGAAGAGGCATCACACAGCTATAAATCCAATGGAAGCAGTGTCAGAAGAGAAACTAGGGTCCGACTTCGTGGGTGTAGTTGTGACAGAGGTTTCACCTAATGGCACATTGTATCCTGGATCCCTCGTGAGGTGGCGAACATCTGAATTAAGACGGCAAGATGGTTCAACATATTCTGGGTTGGATTTCAATAATAACAACCCGGAAGAACAACTCATATTTGAAGAGGTTCCTTGCATTGGTCCTATTGTAAGAAAAAGGCGATTCATGGGTTGTAGATCTTCCCCTGCAAGTTTCAGCAAGAGGGTAAAGATGGATCCTACATCTTCCGAAAGTGTTACGAGCATTTCCACGATTGACTGTTGCAAGAAGAAGTGTTGTCAGATGGCAGACCGGAATGAAATTACCCAATGTAGACATGTCTTTCGTATGCTCACCCAAAAGCAAAGGCATGAGTTTGTATATGCTGCACTAACTGGGTGTATTGATGGAATGGCCTCGGACACAGGTTATCAGAGTACATCCATGGTATTTAATAAGGTGGCCATCTGCTTCAAAGCTTGGTACAGTATATACGGGATCCCAAAGACCACGTTCTACCGTCGGAGGGATGAGTGGCTAGATGGAGCGCGAACCTCAGTTCATGGGAACACTCGCTTGGTCAAAACCCGCTCTCACATCATGGCAGCCATAGAGATACTCAAGGCTTTTGTGGAAGCAAATGCAGACAGGATGCCTCACAAATGCCGAACCACAAATGCAGGGGTCAGGGAAAATCTCAAGGTTTTGCCTTCAATCTACACTCAATTGAACTGTGTGAACATGTGAACAAGTGCCTCAGTTTGATGGGGCTCCAAGCAATCTGCACTGGTACCTTCAACAACATATGGAATACTCATTTTAAGGATGTGGAGATTGCAAAACACTCTAGCTTTTCAAGTGTGACACTTGTACATCATTGAAGGCTGCAGAGGCTTGTGCAAAAACCTTGGTGGAGATCACTACCATTCAAAGAAGATGGAGGCCCACATGATTGCACAACAAACTTGCCGGTCTCAGTACTATGCACACCGCATGCTTTCTGTGTCACGCCCATCAGAGTACCTGTGCTTGATCCATGACAAGATGGATCATTCAAAGACCAGCATTCCAAAGCTCTTTGCAACACCAAAGTGCCTTGGAAATGTCATGAAACTTCCGATTTCATTGACAGGTGTGCTAACACATGGACCGGTTGTGAGTCATATGGACACTTTTCACTTCCACATTGGTCTAGCGACTCCAATTTCACTATTGGGTCGTTAGCCATGTGTTTCAGAAACCTTGAAGCCCACTCACAGACAAGTCCTATCAGTGATCTCAAAGTGAAGAAACAACACCTTCAACCTTTACATAATGCTCTCATGAACACGTCTGCACTTGAGGCTACTTGGGAATATGAGAGGCATTGTCAGCAGCCTGCACAAAAAACAGATGGCCCTGTTGAGAGTTCAGGTTCAGTGGAGGGATCTAGCTCAAATAGTGTACATGTGTCCTCAACATCAAATAAGCTTCCTCGTCATTTGCTTTTACAGATGGATAATTGTGCAGGCGAGAACAAAAATAGGTAAATCATTTTACTTAAGGGTTTCTCAAGCTCATACTTACTTTTATTTTCTAGATATGTGCTAGCATACTTGTCAATGCTTGTTGCCAAAGGTGTGTTTGAAACAATCACGCTCAGTTTCCTTATGGTTGGTCACACTCATGAAGATATTGATGCGTTCTTCAGCAAGGTCTCCAACTCTACAAAAAGGACAAGTGCACTTACCTTACCGCATATGATGAATCTTTTTGAAAATTGCATCTCCAAAAAAAGTTGTGCTTTGCTTGTGACTGAGGTGCCAGACTTCAAAAAATTTCTCAAGGAGTATATAAAAAGGGAGTGATTCTTTAGTTGGTCACCTTGTGCCGCTACAATTCTTTTTCTCCATACGAGATGGTATACCTATTATGCAGTACAAGTTACGGCCATCAGAGCAGGAGTGGTTACCGAAAGAGGGCTTAATGCTCTTCAAAAGTGGAGAGATGGAAAGCCACTTCTCCCAGAAGGACAACCAGACCCTATTCCATTGAGTGCCCAGCTCAAGGAACAAGAGGTTATTATTGATGGCATCAAAAAATATGTGGCATGGGTTCAAAAATCGATGCCAAAGAATTCTGATAAGGGCAAACTGGTTACTCAGAACTATATAAGCATGTGGTCGACTATTGGGAGACTGTTGTTCGAGAGTTGGAAGGGCCTACTGTCACAAGTACAGAATTGCAACACCCTTTCTGGCCTAAAACAAGGTGGCGAGAGGAGATTGAAATGACATCACTGAGCATAGACGACATAGAAGCCAGTAGTGATGTGGAAGTGCAAACCCCACACTTTGTTGGATAAAGGAACCAAAAACCTAAAGCATACTTTGATTGTTGCCAGGATCTTCAAAAACTAATGATGGTTCTCATTACTCCAGATGCGTCATATAATCAGCCTATTTGGATGGGTCAAATTATCGACACACCTGAAGTAATCACAAAAAATAGTATTGTTAAGGTTGCATGGTTCAAACTACAAAAAAGCGACACGAGAAGGAGAGCGAAAGATATAATGGATGCCTAGAGAAAACATGGTCTCCCAATCAAAAAGACCCAGCATGTTTTATAAATGTTAAATCCATTCGATATGGGTGGATGTCAAGAAGTGTTGATAAAGTCACGATTAACAAAACTGCAAGGGAATGTATTTTTCTGAAGCTTAAAGCAATTACAAAATTATAAAATATCATATATTTAATATTCATAATTATTATAAACTCTTTAATAATAGTACCAAATTGTATACTTAACTATATAAATTTAAAAAATGATATGGAAGATTGACTATATTATTATAGGATTTTATATATATATTATTACTACTACAATTTTTAATTAATAATGTTATATTTAAATATTAATATTTTAATAACAACATCAATATTTATATAATGTACCTCTTATGCTCTTCCTTAATTGTTATATTAGGCAATATATTTATAATTTAATACCTTCTACTTTTATAATGTTATTAATTTTTGTTCAATGAATGCTATAATTTATTAAAGGGTAGAATACAAAATAGAATATTCTAAAGAATATTTATTTTCAAACATATATTCTAAAGAATATTCCTTTAATATTAGAAAATGCTAATTAAATAGCTAAAATTGCTAATTATTAGGAAATGGGACTATAGCCATGCCATTTTAGTTACAACTTGCATTTATGTTTAACCTCCATCTCCTTATGTTTAGCCTCCAACTCCTTACATTCAGCCTCCATCTCCTTCTGTTTAACTTGCCATTTCAGGAGTTGCTCCCTTTCCTTCTCTACTTGCTTCATTCAAGCTAATGTCTCTAGTGTAGGTAGCTCTCTGTGCTGCACTTAATTGGCAATCACTTGTACCCAAGTGAATGTTATCATAGATGATTGCTCACACCCAGTTCTCCAATTCTTGCATTATGCATAGATGCCCTCTCAACTTCTTAAGCAAATACCGTGCAATGCCAACTAGTCTCTTCTCCTTCAACCCTTCATATAAGGACATCACCAATTTCAATGCCATGATGTGAGAAGTGCAAAACTCAAAGGCATTGATGATGAAGTTTATTGCTAGTTGAGTCTCCTCTACCAAATTTGAAAGCTTAAGCTCAACCTTACTAACATATTACTTACCTTCTTTTAGATAGATTGTTAAGTGAACCTTATCCACCTTCACCTTCACCTTTAGATTGAGGAAGAAGGAAAATCTTCTGAATCAAGCCTTCGTGCTTCTTCTCCTCTAAGTAAGTAGGAAAGCCAAACTCAAGTTTGTCAACCTTTTCTATGAGCATGACCAGTGCAAAACACTACATTATGAGGCTCTTCATCTCTCAAAAGTTTGGCATATGTATAGAGATCTAATTTCTTTAAGACCCTCTCCATTTCTGAGGAGAAATTCCATTTGGTATGGACTAGTTACACATGTCCTAATCTCTCACCTTCTAGAGAGGTTTAGACACCCCTATCCTAAACCCTAAACAATTTGGAAATGATCCTGTAGTATCACTCCCTAGAGTGATCACAGCTAAAAGAAAGTTAGAATCTCCAATCTTACTTGGTCTCCTCGAAGTTACCAACAATTATTGCCCCTTTGACCACGATCAATGACACATCACTAGGTACACAGGACATGGCACTTAACCTTCCACATCACGACACTTGGCCTTCCACGTCCATGTCCACAACACTTGGCCTTCACATGTCAAACTGAGTATAAAAGGAGCATTTTTCCTAGGTTTAAGATCATCATTACTTTCTATTGAAGACGTCCCAATAAGGACAAAACTAGTTTAAGGATTGTGCAATTTTTCTTCTCTCTTTTTTTAATCCAAGATCTTTGCCTTCTTTAATTTTCTCTCTTCTTAATTTCCTTTCTTATTTCCCTTCTCCTTGTAAGGAAATTTTTTTTCAAGATTTCTTTCTCTCCCACTCATATCTACTTACTCTTTTGTAATTTGGGTACTTGGTTTAAATCCTAAACTGTTTAAGTCCAATAAAACAAGTTCAAGCATGGCTTCAACACCAACTTCAAACCGTACACATGATGGGAGAGAGATTCGCAAGTGCCAATGCCGTGTGTACTCTTAATCACATGCGACTACCACCAATGAGGTCTAAGCTCGAAGTCGTGAATCTCAACAAGTTTGATGGAATAAGTATGGAACTAGTTCTCTTAGAGGCTCATGTTCTTTGCCAAGAGGCTACCTCTATATGGGAGGACGCACACACAAGAGAGAAAGCTGCCCTCAACAAGGAGCTCGGAGTAATTGACAACAATATGCCACCCTCCTCGAACAAGCTGCTTTCAAAAGGAAAAACAAGCTGCTTTCGAAAGGGAAAACAAGCTCTACAACTTGAACAACATGCCATTTTTTGCTTGCGTAGTGAAACTTCAACACGTGTACAACACCAATAATTCACTCAACAACTACTTCATTTCCAAAACCAAGTTCAGAGTCAACAGAAGGAGCTTGAGCTTTGAGAACAACAACTTCTAAAGCAATTTGAACAACAACTTTAGGAGCTATTTCAGAAGTAGTTGAACTCCATAAAAGGGAGATGTTATGTGAACTCCGCAAGCAACTTCAGGAGATTTAGACACAACAACTGCTAGATTTTTAGAAGAACAAGAGGAATTTCTATAGTGACAGCAAGAATTTCAACGATAGCAAAAATAACTATAGCAAGAGCTAAACCATCAACATCAAGAACTTCAACAGTGGGAGCTAAGGAGGAAAGCAATAAAAGCCAACAACTCTGGTCCAATTGCTCCAGGGAATTCTTCTACAACTCAATAGGGCCACTCCACCATCCAGGGATTCTCCACCAAGTACTTTAGGGAGTCAACAACATCCTCCTAAAGGTACCTTAGGTGGTCAAAAGGATCTTTCCCATGCTTTCGAGCCACTCTCAAGAACTCTCTCAAAGAGTATTGTAGCCTTTACAAGCTTTGTGGTCACACCAAAAACACTGTTGACAAGCTCACCACTCTCCACTCTGAAGGTATGATACCACATTGCCTTAACATTAAGATCTTGTCAAGCCACGATCCAGGAACCAGGAAGAGAGCAAGATCCCAAGAACAAGAAGGCTTCACTCAGGAGCAGGACAGAGAGTAGGACAGGAACTAAGAACTCAAGAGCAAGACTAAGCACAGGACAGGATCCAAGAGCAAGACAGGAACATGATAAGATTTGGGAGTAAGACAGGAAGGCATAGGACAGGATCCAGGAACAAGACAGGAACAGGAGAGGATCCGAGAACAAGACAGGAGCAAGACAAGGAGAGAAATGAAGCAAGACAAGAACAAGACAAGACAAGATTAATCGTAGTAAGACTGGTGTTGATAGTAACTGGTTGTACAACAATTAGGTCGGAGCTTTTATGCTCACAACTCCAAGAGCTAATCTAAGCATGAGTGCTAAAAGTGGTTGCATGCATGTAAAAGTGGCTGCATGCATGCAGAGGCTAAGATGAGTCCACATGTCCCTTATCCCCTAGGCATATCCTGTGCATATCCTGTAGGAATATCCTGCAGCCGTATCCTGTATCCGGAATCCCTGTAGGAATATCCTACATCCCGTATCCTATATCCAGAATCCTATATCCTATATCGGGTCGTGACAGATCCCACATGTCAAGCTCTCTCTCAAAGAGTTTCAAGAACCTTTTGATTTAAAGGTTGCTGAGATCCATGCAAGGTACCACAAGGAGCTTACTGTTGCTCTTTTGGATTTTCAAAAGTAGGAATTGGAGAAGTTGCACCAGCTCACTTCAGACGACTTCATTAAGGTATTTGACTCTTGCATGGATGACCGTCTCGTCCTCTCTCTCACGGACTCCCTCGACATCCATGACACTTGTCAAAGAGGAGTTGTTGTCTCTGGCAAAGAAAGCAAGATCCACCTTTTCTTTTGAGGTTCTTGCCAATAGTCACCTCACTGTCGAAGCCAAGGAGAACTCCCTTGTAGCTGTAAGAGAAGCTAGAGAAAAGGTGGAAGTAGAGGCAGCTGCCAAGGAGAAGCAGATGACATTCAAGGACTTGTTCAATTTGAAATCGAGCATGTGTTGAAAGAATAGTTGAAACAGCCACCAAGTCCAAGTAAACGAAACAAGGGCATAGACAAAGGCAAGTCCATGGAGGAAACACAGACAAAGACAACCACTTGAGTCACTTTCTCAGATGAACAACCCAAGTCCATTCTAAAGAAACTTGCTAGGGAAATGGGAAGCAGTAGAATGGGGCATCTGGGACCAAAGACACCCATTCTACTCAATCGCCTTCATCTTCTCCAAACAAGTCCGCCCAGAGATCTCCAACGAGATCTAGTTCTTGAACACTTCCACGTGGATAGCGTGGCTGGTCTTGGCGTCCTTCAAAGACCAATAAACGAGAACCAAGTAGGAGTAGCAACCCAAAAGGAGGACAAGGAAGGGGTCACGGACGTGAAAGAGGAAGAGGCAGGGGCAACTCTACCCATTCTGGCTCCCGTTAATCGACCTCCATCATGCAGTATTGAGGATAACATGTAACCATGTTTCATAGCTAGAGAACTGAGTGGAGATCATGGCAGTTAACAACCTCTCTTCACGACAGCTCTCACCAACAGAACATATGTTACTTGCTCAAGGCCTCAAATACATCCTCAATCCGCCACCCACAACCCTTATAGAAATCCATCGTGCCCTCAATGATTTTGTAAGGACAACTCGTCTCACTTAGCTATTAAGGAACAACATTGCCATTCTTATCATTCCCAGAATTCCTATTAAAAGTAACCTTCTAGAAAGTGAGCGATCATCATTTATTCTCTCTTTCTCTACATTACGATTTAGGAAATATTTATAATTCCCAGTCACATGTCCTTCCTTTTCACATATTTGGCACTTAGGTAATTACAACCTACATTCCTCCAATGTATGGCCAAGATTATTATATTTCATACACTGTACCTTTTCTTTAACTCTTATTTAAGCCCATGCTTTTTTAACCATTAAATATTATAAATCTTTACTACATCAACTTACTCTTATTCATCATCAAAGGACTCCCATTTCCTTCAATATACTTTTAATTTTCCTTTTATAATTTTTTATCTGTTTTCTTTTTTTCTCATATATTTTTGATTGACTAATAAGATCTTCTTTATCTTTTTCATTCATAGTCAATGCTAAATCTCGGTATGGTTTTAATAATCCTTGCTTATACCACTGCAATAAAATTATAAGACATCCATCTTTATATATGCCTTACACTTTTTCTTACGTTTCTTAAATTAATGTATATATTCATTTATCTTTTATGTCTTGCCTTAAAAGATAGTTTTAAGCCTCTCTAAATGTTCCTTAGGTAATTCCTTCTTAATTTAGGGACATAAATACATCTACAATTGATTTTTAGAATTGGTTTTCACAAAATATTAACAAATCATTATGAAGTCAAAACTGAATACAATATTATTTAAGTTGAAGTTTTAAGCTAAAGGGAGGACTTCCAAATCCATTATGTAAATGCTTTATATATGGCTCAAGTTCTTCTCCAGCTTGTAATGCTTCCAAAAATATCAAAGCTTGCACCAAATCAAAACTCTTAGAAAAAATTATTATCAGACAATGTAGAATGTATAAGTGGTGCTTGTGAAAGAGCATTAGTATTAATCATTATTTATTTTGGCTGATGTCCCCCCTTGAGACTATAAATTTAAAGTCATAATACCTATCGTGTTTAATAACCCACCAAAATCATGAACTTTAACAAAAAAGTTACTACAATATGATAACACTATAATAATGTCTCACTCTCATGTAAATAGACATGAAACACCAAACATTAGCAAGGCATTCTTATTCATGGTCAAGTAATTTTGTAGTGTTCAATTAATAAAAGTAATTAAATGTCGAATTTTAAGAATCAACAAAATCTATTTAAATTAATGCACCTTCAATACCGATATCAAATGTGTCCATTCGTAAAATAATGGTTAAGTAAAATCTGAGTATTAAAGCACGTGAGAAGTTCTTAATACTCTTTTAACTAATAAAATATTGTTGACACTTTTGCATCTACAAGAAAAGTACATATGAATGAATCAACTCCCTAAGAAGAATAATCAAATCTGACAAGTTATTAATGCATCATCTTAAATATTGTCCTTTGCTAAAGAAACATTAAACCTCCTTAACTCTACAAGGATGAGAAAAGTACATGTTGTTATGTTGAATCTATATGTAAATTTTCATAAGGAATATAATACCTTTAATAAATGGTGTATATTGAATTAAACAGTAATTTTTGAAGTTTTAATTATAAACTAACTTTTCAAAACTTGTCTAAAACATGTCACACACCATAAAAGATATTTCATGAACTAGTTGTATGAATTAAAACATCATTAATAAAGTTAAGAATAATATTAGTATATCAGTAAGAACTCATGCATCATTGCATTGAGAAGTGACTAAAGTTGAAGTTAACCTTCATGATATAATTATAAATGTGATCTTTGAAATATCTTATTAGCCACTGAAACATGTCAATATTAAAAAATTAAATCCAATTTAGTAAACCATTTATTCTATTTTAACCCAAATGATATAACAAATTAATAATGTTAATAAACAAATAAACATTCTCGTAACATTATTAAGACGTTACTAATCCACACAAAACAACAAGACAAAACTCATTAAGTTTAGGCACCAAATGTAGTTAATGATTAAATGATGAACAACATACTTATGTATTGGTCATATTAATAATAATACCAGCAATTCATTTGGTGATCATTTCCTAACTAACATCTTGAAGGCTTTGCATGTTAGTATGTAATGTTGAGTCTTCACTTGTGCTCTCTAAAACAAATCAAATAACAAAATCTGCATTCTCACTCTTGACTACTCAATATATTGTGCATGTTATCCAACGATGGATTGAATACAAGAACTTCTTTGGGACCAGTGCCACATTACGAGTGAGGCAATCAGCATTAAGTTTTCTTATGTGCAAGGAAAATTTAACTAATGGTAAACATCATTTCCTGGTCCTAGCACTCACTATTAAGACGTCATTATAAAAGCTTGATTTGTGTGTCACACTGATTGTCAAGATATAGAAGCTGATTTCATATCCACCACCATCAAAACAATAAAAAGTAAAAAAGAGAAAAATGTAAAGAAAAATGCACATAACACTTTCACAAACCAAAATAATGTAATTTATAAGACTCCAGATGTATTGTATTTGGAAACACCCTATAATCGGTCTCCTTACCTTGTGGCATTGACACATAGAGGGCAGGTGTCATTAATGTATATATATATATATATATATATAGAGAGAGAGAGAGAGAGAGAGTGAGTGAGAGTGAGTGAGTGTCTGTGTGCGCGCGCGTGCATATCTTGTCACTGAAAGTAACTTAACAGTTGGAATAGATCGTAATATAAGCACATCTCATAATTAGTATCTCAAATTTGGTGCCGGCCTATACAGAGTAAATCTATAAATCTACAAAATATAATACCTATCAAATTCTTAAATAATAGATAATATACATACATATTCTAAAATAATAGATAATATACATACATACAAGGAAGGACTTCAATATCAGCTCTAATACGACACAGCTGAACTTGTTCTTGTCTTATCTTGGAATTTATGTCAGCATTTTTGTTTTTTTCTTTTATTTCCTTAACAATAATATACATACATTAAACATTTTAATATATGTATAACACATTGATTTCCATTGTTATGATGTTTTTGTACATGTGAAAGGTCGCATTGTTACCTTTGCTTAATGGGTAACACACACATACACCTTTATATACTCACGTACCTTAAATGCTAGCTATATATTACTGTAGCTCTTTCAATTACAAATACATAAATTTTACAAACAAGTACTTACTTGGGTTCTACTTCGTGAGGAAAACCCCCACTATATTGAAAGAAGGATCTTGTGCTTTAGGTTCATTATACCTTAACGGACTTCGATTCCCACTTGATTCCCTTAGAAATCCCGAGCTGGAAATGTGCGAAAGGAGTATTTCCAGCTCCTTAACAACTTCGCTCATTGCAAACCTTTCTTTAGCATTCTCGTTAACACAGTTTAATGCTATGTTTATATATGTGTCCAAGTCTTCGCGTGGGTAATCCTTTAAGTATGGATCTAGCATTGGCAAAAGATGTACAATTCCTCCCTATATATTTATAGCATTAGTCTCTCTCTCTCTCTCTCTCTCTCACACACACACACACACCACACACACACAATAATATAGACTATATGTATCTCCTTGTATAAGATTATGTAGGACACACAAAGATTACGTGTATGTGGTCCATATCCATATATAATTGGCACACATTGGTACACAGAAGGATAACTACATAATCCATAGATTTTACATATTTATATATGAAAATATGTGTACAAGATTATACACACATGCTATACATATATATACACGAGTTTCAAATAAGACTTGTCTGCGGTATATGTAGATTATGTATATGTCTATCTACACACACGCACACACACTTTTAATTTACCTTCTCAAGTGCTGTTCGGACCTCTCTCACTATATATTTTCCATTTTCAATTGGCTGCTTAGCAGTAATAAGCTCAAGAAGTACAACTCCAAAGCTGTACACATCACTCTTATCGGTCAGCTGCTGAGTCATGTAATACTCTGGATCCAAGTAGCCCTGTACAAACAATCCATAAATACGATGTTTAAACTCTATGTGTATACACATACACGTATGTATGTGTGTACATACGTACATACACATACTATATACATATATATATGTACCATAGTTCCTTTAACTTGTGTAGAAATGTGAGCTTTCGTGGCATCAGTGGGTGGAGCAAGTTTAGACAAACCAAAATCAGCCACTTTGGCAACAAACTTGTCATCAAGGAGTATGTTGTTGGATTTGATGTCCCTGTGTATTATAGGTGGATTAGCGAGCTCGTGTAGATATGCAATTCCCTTAGCTGCACCCACTGCTATCTCTAACCTCTTCCTCCATGTTAACACTTCTATACGATCTGTATAAATACATAGTAAACAATCTACTCTCTCTCTCTCTCTACACACACACACACACACGCACGCACGCACAAACGTACCAGGAAGGTGTTCTCGGATAGTCCCATTAGACATATACTCATATACCAGCATTTGTTCCCCATTTTCATAGCAGAAACCAAGAAGTCCAACAAGGTTCCTGTGATGAACACGCGATAATAACTCGATCTCATTCTTAAACTCACTTGCACCTTGTAACGATCCCCTTGGGCTCTCTTAATTGCCACTTGTTCACCAGTTACCAAAGTCCCTTTGAAAGATTAACACTAATAATATATTCATAACTATATAACACATACTTTAATGTGTCATGAAAGGTATGTATTACATATACATGGCTTCCTTAATAATAAATAGCATCTACAAATACATATTTAACACACACGCATCACATACACTATATATAGAGAATTTATATTGTATAGGCTTGAATATTCATATATTATTATTTGATTAGATATTATTTAGCATTAAGTAATAGAATAAATACAATACCTTTGTAAACCTTTCCATAACCTCCAAATCCGATCTCATTATTGAAGTTGTTTGTGGCCTTTTTAAGATCTGTAAATTGCAAAGAACCTGCAAACATAATTAAATTAAATACTTACCATTTCATATTTAATATTCACATTAATTTAATATATAGTCATTAAAATAACTTATAATACCTTGCTCCTTTGAGCTGTGGGGCACTACCACTGTCTCTTCCATGGCTCCCCCAAGATGCTATATAAAATTAAGAAACCAAGTAGTTTAATAACACAATACACATTTACCACAATATTAGTTAAACATTCTTTAATGATTAACTTATAAGTCTTATGCAAGCTTTTAATGTAAACTTAACAAGGACATCGTGTTCACACACACACACACACACACATTACCGAAAGGGTTACTTGAAACTGTGGCTTTATCTGCCCTTCTCTTCTGCTTGAAAGCGTATATGCTCACAGCTGCAATAGCAAGTATACCAATAACAACACCAGCAATTATTCCCACTATCGTTCCTGTGCTAATCCCTTTGGAAGTTCCTGATACTCCTGAAACGTACACTCTGTGTGGGTGCGTGCGTGCGTGTGTGTGGGTTACTTATATGATAATGGAGGAAATGTTATACAACAATACAAAGGCCTATATTCTCCACAAGCATATAGAAATCTATGTGCGTATATAATGGATACATTCCAGTTGATCTTACACACACACCGAAAGCATGCATAGACGTGTTGGTGTGCATTGTGTGTGTGTGTGTGAGAGAGAGAGAGTATATGTTACTTAAGTTACACAATCACGCACGCACACACACTCACTTACCAATAGCACCAACTACCAATGAATACGGACCGTAATAATCCAAGCCCTTAATCTGATGCGTGCTTACTTGATTAACAATATAAGATGTGGTTTGACTGCTTAAACTCTCTTCACCCTTTGGTGGAAATATATAAACTCTTACATTCAGCCTATTATCAGAAGTAAAATTTGTACTTTCCACCCATACCTGCACATTTCAAATATATATGTGTACATCAATTTTCAAATATAAGTACTTATATGCATATATGTTTAAATATACATATCACATATTATTACCTGGTCAATAGAAGGCAACTGTAGTGCTTGAACAAATGCTGACCGTAGGATGTCAATCCTGGTAGTGTTAATCCCAGAGAAAGATGGTGCATTGAATGTGAAACTTAAGGTAATAGGATATGCGCAGAAGCATGTGTTTGGTCCATAACCTGGTAATTTATATAAATACTGAGTATATACGGTTAGGGTTTAAGTATACAAATATACAGTACATATATATGTATTTTATGCATAACCTTGTTCTTTGAGCATGTTCCTGCACATGTTCTGTTTGCCTTCCATTGTGAAACCTCCTTGCCTGCACATGAACTAGCCAAGCTTGCATCCTTGCATGCTTCTGGATTACCAGATAACCTGTACCAATATAATAAAATGTAAAAATATCATTTGATTTAATTATTAAATTTTAACACTATTGATAATAATAACATGATATAATACTAAGTTGTAAAAATAAAAAAATATATACTTAATTAATTATAACTACTACGAGAGTTGTATTGGTTGTTGCCCGTGTTTATATATATAAATTTTGATGTTATTATCATCCAGCATGACACTAACTAGTGAAGGTGTGGGCTGAACAAGGTTTACTGTTCCATTAATGCTGTTTTTTTCTTAAATGACCTGGAAAAAGAAAAATTAAATAAAACAAAATATGTATAATAATAACTTGCGTAGTTTCTACATGTTTTATTAGTATTATTATTTCTGTTTATCTTATATATAATAAGTACATTCATGTGTGTGAGCACGAGAGTCAAAGTTGCACGATTTAATAATATTCTATATTGTTAATTATTTATGATTAAAATTTCATACAGATATTTAATCAACATATATATTTATACTTTATAAACGTTATTGATAAAGAGCAAGTAAAAGTTAAATACTCACACGGATTCCAGGCTTTGGCAACTGAAAGAACGTGTTTGGAATGGGACCAATAAGATTGCCTTCATCGATTTCACTGCATATTAATTTATATAATATAATAAATAAGATTATTAGTAATAATATCATAAATAATATGAATAATGAATGCTTTATTATATTATATATATATATATATATATATACATTGTTTGGAGTGGCGACGTGTTTTTGAAAGTCGAACCGGCTGTGGATCAAAGTCATTTTTGCTTGCAGTCCTGTTAATATATTATAGTTTATTATTATATAATTAGAGTGTCATATTATACATATTTTATATCTAGTTATGTATAGATATATATTAACTAAGTTATAGATAATATACTTACAGAAGTTTAAGATTTGGTAAGGTACTCAAGTCCGGTAATGTTCCACTGAAGGTGTTGTTATTAATATGTCTGCAAGTTTATATTGGTTAGCACACACACACACACACACACGCTGCATGGACGCACACATTATACACACATACATATAGGCATAAGCATACACATGTATATATACATGTAATGCATACACATTTATATATGTGCACTTACATTTCTGTGAGACTTGAACCTGAGCTATGGTGCGAGGGATTGACCCAGAGAACCTGTTGACGTCAAGTCTCCTGAAACAGCCCATATATATATATATATATATATATATATATATATATAGAGAGAGAGAGAAGAGAGAGAGAAGAGAGAGAGAGAGAGAGAGAGAACTTACAAGATAGTCAAACTGCTGAGTTTCCAATTTCATTAGGAACAGGTCCATTAAAGTTATTATTTATCCAGTAATCTGTAGTAGCAATTAAATGTTATATTAAATAAGTTAATGTATATAAGTAAATATTAAACTAATCCAGCTTACAAGTGAATAAGTTTTGGTAAAGAACATATTTCCTTTGGAAATGAGCCTGTAAACTTGTTACCGTACAAGTGGCTAAGTAAGAAAACTAAAGGTTAGATGACAGTATTAATTAGTAAATTAAACTATACATAAACAATATTTCTTTGTCTATATCTATATACACAATCGTTTATACATGCACTCGTAAGAGTTAATCACGTCTCTCTCTCTCTCTCTCACACACACACACGCACACACGCACGCACACTTATATATATATAACTTACAAATGAAGAGCTTCAGTTAAGTTATCGAGTCCAATATTTGTGGCATTACCAGAAGAAACAGGAAGTTCTCCAGTGAGTGCATTCTGTGCTAAATCGAACCAGTATACAGATGATAATCCACCCAGCTCTGGAGGTATAGACCCTGTTAATTTATTCATGTTCAAACCCCTAAACAAAATATTTTAGTTAAGAATTAAATCATTAACATTAATGTTACTATTACTTTTATTTTATATATTTAAGAGGTTATATTCTTATAATTATTAATAATAACATATATTGAATATGGTTACATAACTTACAGAAATCTAAGCTTCTTCAGTCCACCGAGCTCGGAAGGTATGCTACCAGAGAATCCACACACTTGTAAGTTTCTAAAAGCACAGATAATTAATTAAACATGGTTATTTAAATTAAAAACATATTGATTTATTTATTAAAACTTACAAAAACTCTAGATTTTGCATCTGACCGAGTGCTTTAGGAAGTTCACCACTAATTGAGGATTAAAAGATAAATCTCTGTTAAATCAAATCTTAGTAAATTATATAATTATTAACAAGTCAACTTACAGATATTTAAGGTTTACGAGATTTCCAACTGACGGGAGCAACCTTCCTCCAATGTTCATATTGTTCAAAATGCTGCCCATAATATATATATATATATAATATATATATAGAGAGAGAAGAGAGAGAGAGAGAGAGAGAGAGAGAGAGAGAGAGAGAGGCTACTAGTATAATAATAATATAGTTAAATAGATTAATTATAAAAAACATACAGTTTTGTGACATTGTAAGAGTTGCAAGTAATTCCTGTCCATTTATTTCCACATGGATCCTGATCAGACCATCTTAAATTTGCATTAAGCCCCTTCGAAATTTGTTGCAAAGCTGTGACTGCAGTATATATACAGTATTATACGTGTATATAGTGTATAGTATACACATATACATACCATCAGATTCAAACGTAGTAGGGGAAGCTTGGTGTATACAGCAATTCAATACAAAGAGAATGAAAATCCAGACCTCCATTATGTTAACTCTCCTTCATCGCCCCTAATTAATTTTAAAAAATCATTGAAAAAACTCACAAAATTTAAATTACCTCAAAAAATCTCTCATATAAATAAATATAAATAATTTACAAAAAAAAAATTACTTATTTCTCCACATAATTCTTATTACGAACCTCGAGTGCTGGATAGGATGACACTGGTGGATCCTTAGACTTGGCCTCACACAAGCAAAATATCCCCAATTTGCAAGGCCGTTGAATGACGAATTCAACGGCTCAGATGTCATGATGATATGAAACGGAGTATTTATATATAATTTTCTCTTTCTATTTTGATACCTTGGAAGATACCCGTGGTTTAATTAAATTCTTAATTATTTCTTAAACTTTTAAATATTTTCTATCAGTGTGGTCGTGCTCATTATCATATATATATATATATATATATTATTTATTGAGTTACCATGTGACATTAATCATATAAAATAAATTGGATAAATGTATATGGTTGGTTACCAGCACATCATGGCTACTTGATTTAAAGAATGACGTCATCTAACAGCTACATTTGATACGATCTTATAGTACAGACAGCATATATAGAATTTAAATAATATATACAAAGTTTAGATTATAAGAAAACTACAAAAAATGATTGTCCAATATGTTGTTTTTTCATGATTGGACAGGCTAATTATCCTTAATCAGACCCCATAATCATAATAATATATACATGTACTTATATGTGTATATATACACGTATAAGGATACCATAAAATTCTATTGTTAATATATATAATATGTAATAGCTAAAAAGATAAACTTAGTGTTATATTGTATTTTCAGATCAGGTTTAGCTTAAAAATCAAATAAAAACATTAGTCAGTGTATTGTTAAGTTTTAATCAGCAGAAACGGTATATTCTTTTCAGAATTGTTCGGAGCATATTCTAGCGTACTGTTAGGTTTAGGGTTTTTGTGAAAATGTGGAGAGAGAGCAGGAATCGCCCTTGTCAAGCGCCTGGCTACTAATCATGATTGTCAGAAGCTTAATTCATTCTTAGTGAGCAGATCCTTTATAAGAATTCCTCTGCTTGAGTACCCAAAGTCAAGGTGTGTGTATAGAATGTTTTGATACAATTACATGTCTGTGTATCTGTATATGTACACTATGTATTGTTTTTGTATATTGTATATATATGTTCGCATAGAAGTGTTTTTATTTTTTGTACTTATATATTAATATATGTGTGTGTGTACACATACATATTGTTGTAATTGGTGGGTTTAATGCAATATGTGGTTGTGATATAGTTTAAATCTTATCAACATGTGTATATGTTTATGTAACATACAGTATATATTTATGTTTATTCTTATATACTACATGGGCGATCATGAATAAGCTTAAATGACGTGGTTGCTTAGTTACATAATTAATTGTAAAATCTGTTATCCGTCGTTTTTGTTATGTATTATAACATCTTATAATAAAGAAAATCAGCAACGTGTATATACGCTTTCATACAAGTGTATGTATCTGTGTATATATGTCTACGTGTAACTGGTAAGCACTGTAATGTATATACACACGTGTATTGTATAGTGGTTGAGTTTATTTAATTTTAAGAGGTTTTATGAAATATTAAATATTACCAACCAGTTTTATCAACCCGTGTGCATATGTGTTTGCAACCAATGTACGGTCTATACACTGGTATATATTATATATTGGTTGAGTTTCATTGAATGTAAAATGCGGTATTGTGATACAGATGAAATTCTACCAATCAGCATTCCATTATCATGTAGTAATTATATTTATTATTGTGGGTATGTATTTATAACTTATACTAATGACCATTCTACTGTATATACACACATACATATTGTGTATCTGTTGAGTTTAATTAATTATTGCGATATAGATGAAATATTACCAACCGATTTTGTCATTATTATGTATATATTTAATTGTGTTGTTGGTAAATTTAACACAATGTGTGCTGTTAGTTGAGAAACATAGTTGTTTATGTGTTAGGTTGAGATTACACACACATATGCATTCTGGTTATCCACATGGAAATGCATAGATACACATTTGTATATATACACTATATAGATGTGTAGTTATATATATAATGTGCATTACAGGTCTCCGTTTGGATGCTTAACAATTCCTAGCCGTCAAATGACAATCGTGCGGAAGAGAACAAAGCGTTATAAGACACCTAGGAGCAAGAAGAAGGCACAGCCATGTAAGGAACGCAGGTTGATTCCTGCTCCAAGCCTCCACAGAAAACCTCCCAATTTTGTCCCACGTAGTGGCAAACTCACGGCCCATGAGCGTGAACACGAGAAGTTTAAGCAGGTTTTGGGCAGGTATTTATATGTTTTATATGTTATAATACATATTGATTCTACGTGTGTGTGTGTGTGTGGAGAGAGAGAGGGGTGGAATGGGGGTGTGTTTTTCATATAAGCGATTTCAAGAACGTATATTACATGTCTTCTATATTCATCTTTATGTCATAGATGGAAAATGGGCATAGTTGTATTTATTTGCGGATACATATATACAGAGATATACATAGTTACAGATATACTTGTCATTTTATAACTGTATACTGCAATGAGAACTTGAAGCAGGTTTTGTCTATTTGTGCATATTGTTATATACATGTGTAATCTCTCTCTCTCTCTCTCTCTTCTCTCTCTCTCTCTCTCTCTCTCTCTCTCTATATATATATATATATATATATGCAGAAGATGTCATACTTATATTGCTATGCAGATACATGTAGAGATATGCATAGTTTGCTTATTATTTATGCTTATCTAATTACATGCATTCGGTAAGAACTTGAGCAGGTTTTGTGTACTTTGCATACATATCGTTATATACAATAGAAATATATAATTAGCTTTGGGCAGATATGTTTTGTTTTGTATTTTCCATTATATATACGCGGACATATGGTTATTGCATATGTGAATTACTTTTAAATAGTTGAAAGATACATTGCAAGTACATAATTATATGTTTACCCACACACAATACATATACATGCATATGTATATGGTTGCAGGTTGGTGGAAATCAAGCAGTTAGCATGGAAAGACGGGAACACAGAATATGGAAAGGACGAAAAAGTCGAGTTAAGGAGGGCAGCGGACAGGTGCAACCCTTTTGAGACAATACCCACATTTCGAAAAAAGAGCGACTGTGGACCACCTCCCATCCAATGAAGAAACGTAAAGGGGCCATTACAATTAGCAGGATTACGTTTGATGAAAGGACAAGGGTGTTGGGAAGATTTAAGGCGTTAAGGACCAGAAAAGATTGTTTAGAAGAGCCAAGAGGCCTGCTATACTTACTACTGTAAGCGTGATGAGGATTAACTCAGGTTTTACAAAAGGTGTATATATATATATATATATATATTATATATACACACACATACGTACGTATGCAGATTCATATACTTTAGGTGCTTAAGTGGTTATTTTGCATATCTTAGAGGGTGGAAGGGCATGTTTGCTTGTAAGTGTAATAAGGACTAATTATAGTGCAAAGCATGGATTAGATCATGGGTATGTTTGTGTTTTGGAAGTAATGGAAAATGAATCGTCTCTCTCTCACACACACAATATATACATATATATGTTCACTGACATAAGAACACGTGAAACTCCACATGTATCACATGATTAACATCTAACATAGTTAACAAAGAGGTGATTGTTGCATCATGTAACTCAGTAGCCCTTGTAACTTTGCTCAAACCTTACCTCCCGTTGTTCCTGGGTTCATTTTAGCTGGGCCTCTAGCTTCCAAATTCGCCCGTGTGAGTGCTATAACTCCTGTTCCCTTACTGCAAACAGTTGGGCATGTTGCTAGGCAAGCTCCTCTAACTCCATGATGGTAGTTCATAACGGGTCTTGTGAGGCTTTGGCCAAGCCTTGCTCCCCCCCCCCCCCCCGCGTTTAGCTAAAATGTGATGATTGCCAATGGTCCCCTTGGTATGGGTTTTCTCTTGGGTGGTTGTGAGTGCGGACTTGGCTTTTGCGAGTTGGGTGATGTGATGGTGAAGTTCCTCCCTGACAGCTGCCAACTTCCCTTGGGCATCCTTGAGCTCCCCTTCCCTTTGTTTGATCCTTGTCCTTGTCACAAGCTCGTACATTGAACCTCTTTCTTTGCTATGGCCTACCTGCAGGCGTGCTTAAGGGGTTGTGGAGTCTTTGGAGGCTATTGTACCTACCTTGTAACCTACCAGGCCTATAGCTAGCACGCTTCAAGCCTCTACTACGTCCTTCCTCCCCTCTCTGCAATCTCATACTGTTGGGATCCCTAGAGGAGCAGTTCCCTATATTTCTTGGCTTTCTTCTATGGAACTTGACACCATTCTATAATAGCTTAACTACTATAGCATCATGCTCCTTAGCCAAGTCCGTGAGGTCAAGGTTGTTATACATTGCCATGGCTTCCCTCAATTGGTTGAAGGCCTTACAAGTTTGAGGGGAGCTGATAAGGCACATTGCCTATCAACATGGAATGTTGGTAGGTATCTTTAATTTCTCCTCGAAATCACACCATGTCTCCTCTTGGTCATTTGGTTGTGCTGGTCCTGCATGTTGTCCGGCCCATCTTTGGTGTCGCATCCAACAATAATGGGGGTCCTACTACCAAAGCGACCGCCTGTATGGGTTCTACCATTCAAGGGCCCTTGTCCCTTTTTGTGGGGTTTCTCAGTACCTTAGTTGGGCTGACTTGTTTTGGCTTGCTCTTTCTCCTTTCGGTATTGGAATTGTAGCTTGGCCGATTAGGTCGATGGTCATAGTTCTATAACTTGGTGGGTTGACTACCTAGGGATATGTGGGCAAAAGACTCAAGCATAACTAGGTCATCATGACCAGGGGCTCTCTCATAAACACCAATTGGCCCTTTGCTTAGTTGGCTTAAGGGGAGAGGGAAAGGTTGCCTCTAGTGACATTTGGTACTAGAGCGGTCATGGGTTCGATTCTCATCAAGGTATGAACTTTGAGTAAAGCTCACGCCACTAAGATTGGCGCACTTATCCTTGCCTAACTAAACCTCTCGATCACATGTGTAAAGTGTCTCTGGGATCGCCCCTAGCCTAACTAAACCTCTCGATGTGTAAAGTGTCTCTGGGTCGCCCTAGCCTAACTAAACCTCTCGATCACATGTGTAAAGTGTCTTTGGGATGCCCCTAGCCTAACTAAACCTCTCGATCACATGTGTAAAGTGTCTCTGGGATCGCCCCTAGCCTAACTAAACCTCTCGATCACATGTGTAAAGTGTCTCTGGGATCGCCTCTAACCCGATTGACATCTGATAGTAGCAACCCTGAGCGTAATTGGGTCATCATGACTAGAGGCCTCATAACACAACCCTGAGCGTAATTGGGTCATCATGACTAGAGGCCTCATAAACACCACCAATGTGTAAAGTGTCTCTGGGATCGCCCCTAGCCTAACTAAACCTCTCGATCACATGTGTAAAGTGTCTGATTGACATCTGATAGTAGCAACCCTGAGCGTAATTGGGTCATCATGACTAGAGGCCTCATAAACACAACCCTGAGCGTAATTGGGTCATCATGACTAGAGGCCTCATAAACACCACAATTGGCTTAAGGGGAGAGGGAAAGGTTGTGAATGCCTCTAGCAATCCAGAAAGTGACACATTGCCCCTCAAGCAATGTATTGAGAAATGTCTCATTTCTCAACTAACTTGAAAACACGTTTCAAGTTATAACACTAAGGTAGTGCCTTACCAAAATGTCAGACTCAAATCCGCTTGAGTCTTTATATTATATGATTACGGCCACCTCATGTGATCATAACCAAGTTTGATATTGAGCGCTCCAAACTCAATATTGAAGAGATATCATACTATACTTTGACAAGTCATTTATAACTAATCTTGAAAAGATTGTCACAAGTTCTGCCAAAGTTTAGAATATAAATATCTCAACAGATGAGGTGATAGGAGACCTCATATTGTCGAACTGGATATTGGACGAACCTTGAACTATAATCATCAAGAAGGACACCATCTTCTTGAGCTAATCCCGCTACTTCACTTCCAAGAATATTAAACCAACTCAAGGAACACCATCAAACCTTGAGATAGAACTAACAACTAACCCAAGGAATACAATCGAACCTTGAGTCAAGAATAGTTCTATTTTTCAATATTCTGAAAGATTGAAGATACATACTTTATTTGTTCTTTAAGTGCCCACATTTTCGACCATGATGCAGAGTCAAGAAACCGTCTTTTCAATAATCGTATTTGACTCTAAAATGAAATTGATATTGGAAACCAATACCAACTTCCAATTCTCATCGAATAACGATTCTCTGAGGAGGTACATGCACTTAAACCTCCAAAATGAATATCTGACTAGCTTTTGGCTCATTTGACATCACCAACATAACTTATTAAACTTAGCAAGTTTCCTTACTTAGTCAATAAGCAGAGTGGAGAATCCTAAATCATGCTCTTCTTAAGCAAGGAATCACCCTTGTTCAAGAGCTTATCCCCACATTGCAAACAACGTTACAAATTTCAATATTAAAAGTTAATAATGAAAATGCGCAAGTGTGCACTGAACGCCTTCACTATGCAAGTCCTTATTACTCAGTAAACTGAAAAGTAAACGTATGTTTCCAACATTTCTCTTTCTGATAGATCATGCCATCTATCCCAAAACCGATTTGGTAAGATAACGAAATTCTCTAGCTATTACCGAAGTTTTTCTCATGATCTCTTATGAGACAACTTCATAATCAAGTTAGTCGAGCTAGCTAACTTGAATACAGAGTGCGCGCTTACAACTAACTAAGGTTTCAAGTTGTACTAAGGTTCAAATTAGGTGACTTGAACTTAGTAAACTATTCCCCTAATGTTACTTGCAGCTAGCGTCATCAAAATATTGCGAACATCAGACAATACTTTGACTACATTGGATCTTCAAACCCATTGCTTAACATATTTATCATATGTCAATATTTGACATTTCATTGTATTATAAGTTCATCACTATAGTCTGCTTCTAGAGTTACACTCTCGGAACCATGCACTATAATAAGAGCTTATTTTACACTTTATGTCAAAATGTAGTGTTCATTCTTATGTTTGATTATGCCCCTTCTCCCGAAGTCAAAGACGCACTTCTGAACATAAGTCTTTCCCCGTTTGAACACTATAGTTGGATCCGATATTGAATCTTGACATAAGCCAAAACTCAAAGGACATGTCTGTTTCCAAATCATGTGTTATCCCAAATTCAAAACACCTTAAAGAAAAAGAAAAATTTTCAATAATGGGTAAGCTTAGCATATCACATGATCCACTTCACAAGACTTAGTTTGTAAGCTAGAACAAACTAACACACCATGTCTTGTGGAAAACATATGGTAAAGTAACCTGGATAACCTTAAGGTGAAGTAACCTAGAGAAAACGTAACCTGGCATGCAACTTGGAAGTTGCCTTCCGAATGCAACCTTTGACATTGGAGTCCATAACCCACACCCACTTATTAAGTAGATGTTTTTCGAAGAGTTATAGATTTCAGGACCAACTCTCTGCGCAGAATTCAGACGTTAGCCGAAAGTGATAGAGTACTTCAAAATTTAGAACTAACTAAACCCTAAAATACACTACACTTTAGGTAGTCCTACTGACCGCAGAGAATAGGCTCTGATACCAATATCGGAACTTGGTTATGATCACATGAGATGGCCATAATCATATAATATAAAGACTCAAGTGGATTTGAGTCTGACACTTTGGTAAGGCACTACCTTAGTGTTATAACTTGAAACGTGTTTTCAAGTTAGTTGAGAAATGAGACATTTCTCAATACATTGCTTGAGGGGCAATGGGATACTTTCTGGATTGCTAGGTGTCTAGAGTGAATAATGTATCTTAGTTCAATGTACTGAACTAGATATCTTATTCATGTTTGAGGAGATCTATTGAATTATAAGATATGACAGAAACATGAAGTTGATATAACACTTCAGTGTTATGATAACATTTATGTGGAGGTTGATATCTTACTAAATCAGTTAGATGAACCAGACACTAGTTCATGATTCCTCTTAGTCTCTGAACAAAGTTCCTCGAAATACTATTATAACATTATAATTCCATCTCAAAACTGAAGTTCGGTTTATGTAAATTAAAACCATGTCTATATTATAGTTGTAGCATTTCGATAAATTAATATGATTGTAAGTTTATATCTACTAGTATAATAGCTAGTTTATAAGCTTAGGATTTGAACGTTGAAACGATCATTATCCATTCGAAAGTATCAATATCGAAATTGCAACTATTTATAGAATAAGGATTAGTTTTAAAAGATGTTTATCAAAAACACTAGTTGCTTCAATTAGTGAAAATGTTATACTTCGGTATAATGTTGAGAAACATTTACGAAATCAGTTTAAGAGTTGGAAATAAATATAATGTTATGGAGGCGTGCAGTATTCTGAATTCAGAGAGACTCTTATCGTGGAAACTAAGTTCTAAAATTCGGTATTTTAAACTTAGTACGATAAGGAGTTAGGAAGTATTGAACGGCATCTAGTACGATGTGCTCTTTGGGGAATGAGTACAATGAAAGTGACAATTAAGAGACATGTTATCTAAAGGTTGTCGATTGAGGCACTAGAGATGGGTTGAATTTCCTGGTTTCCACATCGGTTTGTAAGAAAGGTATGTTAGCTTATCTGGTCCCTGAACTGGTCGGTGTTATGAAAGAGTACAAAGTTGGTTGTGAAAGACGAATGGCAGTTGGCAAGACCTTGTTGTATACATGTGTACAGCCATGCGCCTCTGTGATCGCCTCTGGCCAGATTGACATGTTTACAAAGAACAGGGTTTTACGACTTGTACTCTTATATCGGAAAAGAGCTTGATTCCGATAAAAGTCTCATACTTAGCCTTGCGTAACTATATACTAATGAGAGATAGGTATAGTAGCAGACCCTTATGAAAAGGGGTAATGAGAAGCACCGAGGGATGCAGAGATATAAGCTATAATATCGTAACATGTGGGACCATTGGAAAATCAAAGAAAAGCGAAGGTGTTTGGTCAAGCATTTGAGAAGTGCTTGTTTGTGCGCTAGATGACAGAGGTCATCAACATCGTTTAATATTAAGGAATAAAGCAAGTCTTTATTTCTTGTTAACCAAGGGGCCAGCAACAACACTAACTAGAGGCCTCCAATATAAATTCTAGTTAAGTAAAGAAATTAACCAGTGTTGTGTGCGTCAGGTGATAGACTTTGCAGACGTGCAAAAGGTCTCCAGGTGACTTCATGTCGCAGGTGGTGCCTCCGGCAGCTGGGTTTACAACTCAGTGAACGACGGTTCTAAAGTACTTGGTTTCGCGTAATGCAAGGGGGGTAATAAAACTTATGTGAACTTTTGGCTGACTCCACATAGAGTGATATGTTAGTTTTGGTTAATTTTTCTAACATTATCTAGTCTTGGAGTTGGACGTCAACGAGGACGTTGACATTTTCAAAGGCGGGGAGTGTGTCATAGTTTTTACTATGACTCCTTTTACTTTGGACGTTGACTGTTGTTACCTACTGTACTATGTTGACAAGCCCTAGATGTAGTGAGAACAGCCCCGCTTAGTGCACTTAGGTGTTTTAGGGGTAGTCCGGCCGGCTGTCCTTAGATATCTCGAGAAACTCTAAGCGAAGGTAGCATTACCTTCTAGAAAACTCTTACCCTCGTTTTTCGTGTCCTGGTTGGATTAATGGCTAGTTCCGGTGAGTTCGGCATGTCGGATATGCTTAGAAATACCCCAGGTTTGACAGGTTAGGGTTTAGGGGTTGATGGATAACTCACCAAGTATGTTCCCTCTGGGAATGAGATTTCAGTGCTAGCCCACTTATGTAAACAGGAAAACAGGGGGGGGGGGCCTCTGTCACATAAATAAGGTAGTATATAGGAGTGAGGGTTCCTGGGTTCATGATTGAGCTCGTTACTCTTCTCCCGGTGCAAGCTCTAACTTGTGTCGTCAAGGCACAACCCTCTGTTGTGCCGCCCTAACTTCCAGATGCCAGGGGTACGTCCCACCTTCGGGTAGCCTACCCTTAACGTTGGCGAATCCATGCCTGGAGGTCTTGTCGGAATGCACATTCCAAGAGGCAGAGGTTGAGGCTTGTCTCCAGCCTCCTCCTCCATGTCAAGCTAAAAGCAACACTCACAGCTAACCAGGGCACGTTCGTGTCTTTGTCCAACTGTGGTTGTGGGTTCTTGATTGACAAGGGTTTCCTTATCGGGTCTTGAGGGATAATTGAGGGGTTCTAGAGGTTGGCATTTAGGAGCCACGTTTGTGGCACTTGGTGCAACTCTCGAATCTAAGGGCTATGGCATGATAGCTCATCTTGGAAGGCAGTGTCACATGGGGATAAGCTCAGAAACCCAGACAACCTAAAATGGAGCCTATTCTCTGCGGTTAGTAGGACTACCTAAAGTGTAGTGTATTTTAGGGTTTAGTTAGTTCTAAATTTTTGAAATACTCTATCACTTTCAGCTAACGTCTGAATTCTGCGCAGAGAGTTGGTCCTGAAATCTATAACTCTTCGAAAACATCTACTTAATAAGTGGGTGTGGGTTATGGACTCCAATGTCGAAGGTTGCACTCGGAAGGCAACTTCCAAGTTGCATGCCAGGTTACGTTTTCTCTAGGTTACTTCACCTTAAGGTTATCCAGGTTACTTTACCATATGTTTCCACAAGACATGGTGTGTTAGTTTGTTCTGGCTTACAAACTAAGTCTTGTGAAGTGGATCATGTGATATGCTAAGCTTACCCATTATTGAAAAATTTTCTTTTTCTTTAAGGTGTTTTGAATTTGGATAACACATGATTTGGAAACAGACAATGTCCTTTGAGTTTTGGCTTATGTCAAGATTCAATATCGGATCCAACTATAGTGTTCAAACGGGGAAAGACTTATGTTCAGAAGTGCGTCTTTGACTTCGGGAGAAGGGGCATAATCAAACATAAGAATGAACACTACATTTTGACATAAAGTGTAAAATAAGCTCTTATTATAGTGCATGGTTACGAGAGTGTAACTCTAGAAGCAGACTATAGTGATGAACTTATAATACAATGGAATGTCAAATATTGACATATGATAAATATGTTAAGCAATGGGTTTGAAGATCCAATGTAGTCAAAGTATTGTCTGATGTTCGCAATATTTTGATGACGCTAGCTGCAAGTAACATTAGGTGGAATAGTTTACTAAGTTCAAGTCACCTAATTTGAACCTTAGTACAACTTGAAACCTTAGTTAGTTGTAAGCGCGCACTCTGTATTCAAGTTAGCTAGCTCGACTAACTTGATTATGAAGTTGTCTCATAAGAGATCATGAGAAAAACTTCGAATAATAGCTAGAGAATTTCGTTATCTTACCAATATCGGTTTTGGGATAGATGGCATGATCTATGAGAAGAGTAATGTTGGAAACATACGTTTACATTTTCAGTTTACTGAGTAATAAGGACTTGCATAGTGAAGGCGTTCGGCGCACACTTGTGCATTTTCATTGTTAATTCTTTAATCTTGAAATCTGTAATGTTGTTTGCAATGTGGGGGATAAGCTCTTGAACAAGGGTGATTCCTTGCTTAGGAAGAGCATGATTTGGGACTCTCCACTCTGCTTATTGACTAAGTAAGGAAACTTGCTAAGTTTAATAAGTTATGTGTGGTGATGTCAAATGAGTCGGAAGTTAGTCGGGTATACATTTTGGAGGTTTAAGTGCATGTACCTCCTCAGAGAGTCGGTGTTCGATGAGCATTGAAAGTTGATGTTGATTTTCAATATCAATTTTATTTTAGAGTCAAATACGATTATTCAAAGATGGTTTCTTAACTCTGCATCATGGTCGCAAATGTGGGCACTTAAAGAATAAATAAAGTATGTATCTTCAATCTTTCAGAATATTGAAAAATAGAACTATTCTTGACTCAAGGTTTAATTGTACTCCTTGGGTTAGTTATTAGTTCTATCTCAAGGTTTGATGGTGTTCCTTGAGTTGGTTCAATATTCTTGAAAGTATGATATTGTGTAGCGGGATTAGCTCAAGAAGATGGTGTCCCTTCTTGATGATTGTAGTTCAAGGTTCGTTCAATATCTGATTCGAGAATATGAGGTTTCTTATCACCTCATCTGTTGAGATATTTATATTCTAGACTTTGGCAAAATTTGTAACAATCTTTTCAAGATTGGTTATAAATGACTTGTCAAAGTATGGTATGATATCTCCTCAATATTAAGTTTGGAGCGCTCAATATCGGAACTTGGTTATGATCACATGAGATGGCCATAATCATATATATAAAGATTCAAGTGGATTTGAATCTGACACTTTGGTAAGGCACTACCTTAGTGTTATAACTTGAAACGTGTTTTTCAAGTTAGTTGAGAAAATGAGACATTTCTCAATACATTGCTTGAGGGGCAATGGGATACTTTCTGGATTGCTAGGTGTCTAGAGTGAATAATGTATCTTAGTTCAATGTACTGAACTAGATATCTTATTCATGTTTGGGGAGATCTATTGAATTATAAGATATGACAGAAACATGAAGTTGATATAACTCTAGAACCCCTCAATGAACCCTCAGGAACCAAGTAACGTGAACCTGTCAAACAAGATCCCACGCCCACAGTTGGACAAGGACACGGATGTGCCTTGCTTGGCCGTGAGTGCTACACCTAGCTTGACGTGGAGGAGGAGGCTGGAGACAAGCCTCAACCTCTGCCTCTTGGAACGTGCATCCGACAAGACCTCCCAGGCATGGATTCGCCAACGTTAAGGGTAAGCTACCCCGAAGGTGGGACGTACCCCTGGCATCTGGAAGTTAGGGCGGCACAACAGAGGGTTGTGCCTTGACGACACAAGCTAGAGCTTGCACCGGGAGAAGAGTAACGAGCTCAGTCATGAACCCAGGAACCCTCACTCCTATATACTACCTTATTTATGTGACAGAGGCCCCCCCCCCTGTTTTCCTGTTTACATAAGTGGGCTAGCACTGAAATCTCATTCCCAGAGGGAACATACTTGGTGAGTTATCCATCGACCCCTAAACCCTAACCTGTCAAACCTGGGGTGTTTCTAAGCATATCGACATGCCGAACTCACCGAACTAGCCATTAATCCAACCGGGACACGGAAAAAGGGTAAGAGTTTTCTAGAAGGTAAGTGCTACCTTCGCTTAGAGTTTCTCGAGATATCTAAGGATAGCCGGCCGGACTACCCTAAACACCTAAGTGCACTAAGCGGGGCTGTTTCTCACTACATCTAGGGCTTGTCAACATAGTACAGTAGGTAACAACAGTCAACGTCCAAAGTAAAGAGGAGTCATAGTAAAAACTATGACACACTCCCCGCCTTTGAAAATGTCAACGTCCTCGTTGACGTCCAACTCCAAGACTAGATAATGTTAGAAAAAACTAACCAAAACTAACATATCACTCTATGCGGAGTTAGCCAAAAGTTCACATAATTTCATTACCCCCCTTGCATTACGCGAAGCCAAGTACTTCAGAACCGTCGTTCACTGAGTCGTAAACCCAGCTGCCGGAGGCACCACCTGCGACATGAAGTCACCTGGAGACCTTTTGCACGTCTGCAAAGTCTGTCACCCGACGCACACAACACTGGTTAATTTCTTTACTTAACTAGAATTTATATTGGAGGCCTCTAGTTAGTGTTGTTGCCGGCCCCTTGGTTAACAAGAAATAAAGACTTGCTTTATTCCTTAATATTAAACTGTTGACGACCTCTGTCGTCTAACATACAACAAGCACTTCTCAAATGCTTGACCAAACACCTACGCATTTCTTTTGATTTTCCAATGGTCCCACATGTTACATATTATAGCTTACATCTCTGCATCCCTCGGTGCTTCTCATTACCCCTTTTCATAAGGGTCTGCTACTATACCTATCTCTCATTAGTATATAGTTACGCAAGACTAAGTATGAGACTTTTATCGGAATCAAGCTCTTTTCCGATATAAGAGTACAAGTCGTAAAACCCTGTTCTTTGTAAACATGTCAATCTGGCCAGAGGCGATCACAGAGGCGCATGGCTGTACACATGTATACAACAAGGTCTTGCCAACTGCCATTCATCTTTCACAACCAACTTTGTACTCTTTCATAACACCGACCAGTTCAGGGACCAGATAAGCTAACATACCTTTCTTATAAACCAACGTGGAAACCAGGAAATTCAACCCATCTCTAATGCCTTAATCAACAATCTTTGTCTTAATTAGTACCCTCATTGTACTCATTCTCCAAAGAGCACAACATACTAGGTGCCATTCAATAATTCCTAACTCCTTATCGTACTAAGTTCAAAATACGAATTTTAAAACTTAGTTTTCACGATAAGAGTCTCCCTGAACTCGTAATACTGTACGCCTCCGTAACATTATATTTATTTCCAACTCTTAAACTTATTTCGTAAATGTTTTTCAACACTATACCGAAGTATAGCATTTCACTAATTGAAACAACTAGTGTTTTTGATAAACATCTTTTAAAACTAATCCTTATTCTATAAATAGTCACAATTTCGATATTGATACTCTCGAATGGATAATGATCGTTTTAACGTTCAAATCCTAAGCTTATCAACTAGTTGTTATACTAGTGGATATAAACTTACAATCATATCAATTTATCGAAATGCTACAACTACATTATAGATATGGTCTTAGTTTACATGAACCGAACTTCAATTTTGAGACGGAAATATACTGTTACGACAGTATTTCGAGGAACTTTGTTCAGAGACTAAGAGGAATCATGAACTAGTGTCTGGTTCATCTAATTGATTTAGTAAGATATAAACCTCCACATAAATGCTATCATAACACTGAAGTGTTAGATCAACTTCATGTTTTAGTCATACCTTATATTTCAATAGATCTCCCCAAACATGAATAAAATATCTAGTTCAGTACATTGAACTAAGATACATTATTCACTCTAGACACCTAGCAATCCAGAAAGTGACACATTGCCCCTCAAGCAATGTATTGAGAAATGTCTCATTTCTCAACTAACTTGAAAACACGTTTCAAGTTATAACACTAAGGTAGTGCCTTACCAAAGTGTCAGACTCAAATCCACTTGAGTCTTTATATTATATGATTACGGCCACCTCATGTGATCATAACCAAGTTTGATATTGAGCGCTCCAAACTCAATATTGAAGAGATATCATACTATACTTTGACAAGTCATTTATAACTAATCTTGAAAAGATTGTCACAAGTTCTGCCAAAGTTTAGAATATAAATATCTCAACAGATGAGGTGATAGGAAACCTCATATTCTCGAACCGGATATTGGACGAACCTTGAACTACAATCATCAAGAAGGGACACCATCTTCTTGAGCTAATCCCGCTACTTCACTTCAAGAATATTGAACCAACTCAAGGAACACCATCAAACCTTGAGATAGAACTAACAACTAACCCAAGGAATACAATCAACCTTGAGTCAAGAATAGTTCTATTTTTCAATATTCCGAAAGATTGAAGATACATACTTTATTTGTTCTTTAAGTGCCCACATTTTCGACCATGATGCAGAGTCAAGAAACCGTCTTTTCAATAATCGTATTTGACTCTAAAATGAAATTGATATTGAAAATCAATACAACTTTAATTCTCATCGAATACCGACTCTCTGAGGAGGTACATGCACTTAAACCTCCAATGAAATCCGACTATTATAGCTCATTGGTAATTCTCAACATAAGTTATTAAACTTAGCAAGTTTCCTTACTTAGTCGATAAACAAAGTGGAGAATCCCAAATCATGCTCTTCTTAACCAAGGAATCACCCTTGTTCAAGAGCTTATCCCCACATTGCAAACAACGTTACAGTTTCAATTAAAGAGTTAACATGAAAATGCACAAGTGTGCGCCGAACGCCTTCACTATGCAAGTCCTTCATTACTCAGTAAACTGAAAATGTAAACGTATGTTTCCAACATTTCTCTTTCTGATAGATCATGCCATCTATCCCAAAAGTTGCATTGATAGATGCAACATAAATCCGTCTACTGCCAATATATTATCTATCCCATTCTTAGATCCCACATGAGATAACTTCATAATCAAGTTAGTTGAGCTAGCTAACTTGAATACAAGTGCGCGCTTACAACTAACTAAGGTTTCAAGTTGTACTTTGTTCAAATCAGGACTTGAACTTAGTAAACTATTCACCTAATGTTACTTGCAGCTAGCGTCATCAAAGTATTGCGAACATCGGACAATACTTTGATTACATTGGATCTTCGAACCAACTGCTTAACATATTCATCATATGTTAATATTTGACATTTTGTTGTATTAAAGTTCATCACCATAGTTGCTTCTAGAGTTACACTCTCGGAAACATGCACTATAATGAAGCTTATTACACTTTATGTCAAAATGTAGTGTTCATCTTATGTTTGAATATGCCCCTTCTTCCGAAGTCAAAGATGCACTTCTGAACATAAGTCTTTCCCCGTTTGAACACTATTGTTGAACCTGATATTGAATCTTGACATAAGCCAAAACTCAAAGGACATTGTCACGTTCTCAAATCATGTGTTATCCCAAATTTAAACACCTTAAAGAAAAAGAAAAATTTTCAATAATGTGTAGACTTAGGATATCACAAGACACACCTCACAAGACTTAGTTTGTAAGCCAGAACAAACTAACATGCCATCTTGTGGAGTATATGGTAAGGTAACATGAACACCTAAGGTAAAGTAACCTGGCATACAACTTGGAAGTTGCCTTCCAAGTGCTACCTTTGACATTCGAGTCCATAACCCACACCCACTTATTAAGTAGATGTTCTTTGAAGAGTTATACATCTCAAGACCAACTCTCTGCGCAGAATTCAGACGTTAGCCAAAAGTGATAAAGTACTTCAAAAATTTAGAACTAACTAAACCCTAAAACACATTACAACTTTAGGCAGTCCTACTGACCGCAGAGACTGGCTCCGATACCAATATCAGAGCCTATTCTCTGCGGTTAGTAGGACTACCTAAAGTGTAGTGTATTTTAGGGTTTAGTTAGTTCTAAATTTTTGAAGTACTCTATCACTTTCGGCTAACGTCTGAATTCTGCGCAGAGAGTTGGTCCTGAAATCTATAACTCTTCGAAAACATCTACTTAATAAGTGGGTGTGGGTTATGGACTCCAATGTCGAAGGTTGCACTCGGAAGGCAACTTCCAAGTTGCATGCCAGGTTACGTTTTCTCTAGGTTACTTCACCTTAAGGTTATCCAGGTTACTTTACCATATGTTTCCACAAGACATGGTGTGTTAGTTTGTTCTGGCTTACAAACTAAGTCTTGTGAAGTGGATCATGTGATATGCTAAGCTTACCCATTATTGAAAATTTTTTCTTTTTCTTTAAGGTGTTTGAATTTGGGATAACACATGATTTGGAAACAGACAATGTCCTTTGAGTTTTGGCTTATGTCAAGATTCAATATCGGATCCAACTGTAGTGTTCAAACGGGGAAAGACTTATGTTCAGAAGTGCATCTTTGACTTCGGGAGAAGGGGCATAATCAAACATAAGAATGAACACTACATTTTGACATAAAGTGTAAAATAAGCTCTTATTATAGTGCATGGTTCGAGAGTGTAACTCTAGAAGCAGACTATAGTGATGAACTTATAATACAATGGAATGTCAAATATTGACATATGATAAATATGTTAAGCAATGGGTTTGAAGATCCAATGTAGTCAAAGTATTGTCTGATGTTCGCAATATTTTGATGACGCTAGCTGCAAGTAACATTAGGTGGAATAGTTTACTAAGTTCAAGTCACCTAATTTGAACCTTAGTACAACTTGAAACCTTAGTTAGTTGTAAGCGCGCACTTTGTATTCAAGTTAGCTAGCTCGACTAACTTGATTATGAAGTTGTCTCATAAGAGATCATGAGAAAACTTCGGATAATAGCTAGAGAATTTCGTTATCTTACCAATATCGGTTTTGGGATAGATGGCATGATCTATGAGAAAGAGTAATGTTGGAAACATACGTTTACATTTTCAGTTTACTGAGTAATAAGGACTTGCATAGTGAAGGCGTTCGGCGCACACTTGTGCATTTTCATTGTTAACTCTTTAATCTTGAAATCTGTAATGTTGTTTGCAATGTGGGGATAAGCTCTTGAACAAGGGTGATTCCTTGCTTAGGAAGAGCATGATTTGGGATTCTCCACTCTGCTTATTGACTAAGTAAGGAAACTTGCTAAGTTTAATAAGTTATGTGTGGTGGTGTCAAATGAGTCGGAAGTTAGTCGGGTATACATTTTGGAGGTTTAAGTGCATGTACCTCCTCAGAGAGTCGGTGTTCGATGAGAATTGAAAGTTGATGTTGATTTCAATATCAATTTTATTTTAGAGTCGAATACGATTATTCAAAGATGGTTTCTTGACTCTGCATCATGGTCGCAAATGTGGGCACTTAAAGAATAAATAAAGTATGTATCTTCAATCTTTCAGAATATTGAAAAATAGAACTATTCTTGACTCAAGGTTTGATTGTATCCTTGGGTTAGTTATTAGTTCTATCTCAAGGTTTGATGGTGTTCCTTGAGTTGGTTCAATATTCTTGAAAGTATGATATTGTGTAGCGGGATTAGCTCAAGAAGATGGTGTCCCTTCTTGATGATTGTAGTTCAAGGTTCGTTCAATATCCGATTCGAGAATATGAGGTTTCCTATCACCTCATCTGTTGAGATATTTATATTCTAAACTTTGGCAAATTTGTAACAATCTTTTCAAGATTGGTTATAAATGACTTGTCAAAGTATGGTATGATATCTTTCCTCAATATTGAGTTTGGAGCGCTCAATATCAACTTGGTTATGATCACATGAGGTGGCCATAATCATATAATATAAAGACTCAAGTGGATTTGAGTCTGACACTTTGGTAAGGCACTACCTTAGTGTTATAACTTGAAACGTGTTTTCAAGTTAGTTGAGAAATGAGACATTTCTCAATACATTGCTTGAGGGGCAATGGATACTTTCTGGATTGCTAGGTGTCTAGAGTGAATAATGTATCTTAGTTCAATGTACTGAACTAGATATCTTATTCATGTTTGGGGAGATCTATTGAATTATAAGATATGACTAAAACATGAAGTTGATATAACACTTCAGTGTTATGATAACATTTATGTGGAGGTTGATATCTTACTAAATCAGTTAGATGAACCAGACACTAGTTCATGATTCCTCTTAGTCTCTGAACAAAGTTCCTCGAAATACTGTTATAACATTATATTCCATCTCAAAATGAAGTTCGGTTCATGTAAACTAAAACCATGTCTATAGTTGTAGCATTTCGATAAATTGATATGATTGTAAGTTTATATCCACTAGTATAATAGCTAGTTTATAAGCTTAGGATTTGAACGTTAAACGATCATTATCCATTCGAAGTATCAATATCGAAATTGCAACTATTTATAGAATAAGGATTAGTTTTAAAAGATGTTTATCAAAAACACTAGTTGCTTCAATTAGTGAAAATGTTATACTTCGGTATAATGTTGAGAAACATTTACGAAATCAGTTTAAGAGTTGGAAATAAATATAATGTTATGGAGGCGTGCAGTATTCTGAATTCAGAGAGACTCTTATCGTGGAAACTAAGTTCTAAAATTCGGTATTTTAAACTTAGTACGATAAGGAGTTAGGAAGTATTGAACGGCATCTAGTACGATGTGCTCTTTGGGGAATGAGTACAATGAAAGTGACAATTAAGAGACATGTTATCTAAAGGTTGTCGATTGAGGCACTAGAGATGGGTTGAATTTCCTGGTTTCCACATCGGTTTGTAAGAAAGGTATGTTAGCTTATCTGGTCCCTGAACTGGTCGGTGTTATGAAAGAACAAAGTTGGTTGTGAAAGACGAATGGCAGTTGGCAAGACCTTGTTGTATACATGTGTACAGCCATGCGCCTCTGTGATCGCCTCTGGCCAGATTGACATGTTTACAGAGAACAGGGTTTTACGAATTGTACTCTTGTATCGGAAAAGAGCTTGATTCCGATAAAAGTCTCATACTTAGTCTGGCGTAGCTATATACTAATGAGAGATAGGTATAGTAGCAGACCCTTATGAAAAGGGGTAATGAGAAGCACCGAGGGATGCAGAGATATAAGCTATAATATCGTAACATGTGGGACCATTGGAAAATCAAAGAAAAGCGAAGGTGTTTGGTCAAGCATTTGAGAAGTGCTTGTTGTGCGCTAGATGACAGAGGTCATCAACATCGTTTAATATTAAGGAATAAAGCAAGTCTTTATTTCTTGTTAACCAAGGGGCCGGCAACAACACTAACTAGAGGCCTCCAATATAAATTCTAGTTAAGTAAAGAAATTAACCAGTGTTATGTGCGTAATGCCCGAGTGGACAGGAGACTTAGGGTTTAGCCTAAGTCTCCCTAGAGTGTCTACCCCCCAAAACCCTTGAGGGATAACCCTAGTTCATTAGGGTTTAGCCTAAGTCTCCCTAGAGTGTCTGCCCCCAAAACCCTTGAGGGATAACCCTAGTTGACTTAGGGTCTTGCCCTAGAAGACCTAGACAGGCTCATGCCCTAACCCCCATCAAGGAGACGTGTGTTCCACACATACCCTGACAGAGCTAAGGCATCGTCACTTACCCCTTGAGGAATCACCCTCATCCGGGAGTACAACCCCTTTAGGGCGACAAGGGGTACCCTGAACCACGACTAACCCCTAAGGGTTTGAGTGGCCAAGTTATACCCTAGACCTAGGCTAGTACTTAATGAGGACACGAGTGTGTGCCGTAGGCGAACACGAGTGTCCTGCTAAGCAAACTCCCTAAGGCTAGGTTTGGGATAACCCTAAGCACATGACCTTGCAAGTGCCTCATGAAAGGGCTTCTGCTAATGAGCTTAGGTTGTTCAACCTCTGGATTCCAAGGAGAACACTCCCCTAGCCAAGTGTGCAAAGCACACCTAGTTATGAGACCTAACCTCCCTTGAGAGATGCCCAAGGCTTAGCACCCTAGTGCAAGCACAAGCATGTCTATTAAGTATCCAACCCCTTGGCGACAAGCCCATGACATAACCCCAAAGGGCGTGCCTCAGTGTACATCGTGTGACGTTTAGCCCAGTGTCACATCTCCATGTGACACTGCCTTCCCCGATGTGGGCTATCATGCCATAGCCCTTAGATTCGAGAGTTGCACCAAGTGCCACAAACGTGGCTCCTAAATGCCAACTCTAGAACCCCTCAATGAACCCTCAAGACCCGTAAGAACCTTGTCAATCAAGATCCCACGCCACAGTTGGACAAGACACGATGTGCCTTGCTTGCTGTGAGTGTGCTAGCTTGACGTGGAGGAGGAGGCTGGAGACAAGCCTCAACCTCTGCCTCTTGGAACGTGCATTCCGACAAGACCTCCCAGGCATGGATTCGCCAACGTTAAGGGTAAGCTACCCCGAAGGTGGGACGTACCCCTGGCATCTGGAAGTTAGGGCGGCACAACAGAGGGTTGTGCCTTGACGACACAAGCTAGAGCTTGCACCGGAGAAGAGTAACGAGCTCAGTCATGAACCCAGGAACCCTCACTCCTATATACTACCTTATTTATGTGACAGAGCCCCCCCCCTGTTTTCCTGTTTACATAAGTGGGCTAGCACTGAAATCTCATTCCCAGAGGGAACATACTTGGTGAGTTATCCATCACCCCTAAACCCTAACCTGTCAAACCTGGGGGTATTTCTAAGCATATCCGACATGCCGAACTCACCGGAACTAGCCATTAATCCAACCGGACACGGAAAGAGGGTAAGAGTTTTCTAGAAGGTAAGTGCTACCTTCGCTTAGAGTTTCTCGAGATATCTAAGACAGCCGGCCGGACTACCCCTAAACACCTAAGTGCACTAAGCGGGCTGTTTCTCACTACATCTAGGGCTTGTCAACATAGTACAGTAGGTAACAACAGTCAACGTCCAAAGTAAAGGAGTCATAGTAAAAACTATGACACACTCCCCGCCTTTGAAAATGTCAACGTCCTCGTTGACGTCCAACTCCAAGACTAGATAATGTTAGAAAAAATTAACCAAAACTAACATATCACTCTATGTGGAGTCAGCCAAAAGTTCACATAAGTTTTATTACCCCCTTGCATTACGCGAAACCAAGTACTTCAGAACCGTCGTTCACTGAGTTGTAAACCCAGCTGCCGGAGGCACCACCTGCGACATGAAGTCACTTGGAGACCTTTTGCACGTCTGCAAAGTCTGTCACCCGACGCACACAACACTGGTTAATTTCTTTACTTAACTAGAATTTATATTGGAGGCCTCTAGTTAGTGTTGTTGCCGGCCCCTTGGTTAACAAGAAATAAAGACTTGCTTTATTCCTTAATATTAAACGCTGTTGACGACCTTGTCGTCTAGCGCACAACAAGCACTTTCGTCATCTCAATGCTTACCAAACACCTTCTTGTTCCAATGTCCAATATTCCACATGTTACGATATTATAGCTTACATTCTGCATCCCTCGGTGTTTCTCATTACCCCTTTTCATAAGGGTCTGCTACTATACCTATCCTCATTAGTATATAGCTACGCCAGACTAAGTATGAGACTTTTATCGGAATCAAGCTTTTTTCCGATATAAGAGTACAATCGTAAAACCCTGTTCTTTGTAAACATGTCAATCTGGCCAGAGGCGATCACAGAGGCGCATGGCTGTACACATGTAACAACAAGGTCTTGCCAATTCCAACTGCCATCCACTTGGTGTGTTATTAACATAAATTTATTCCGATAGGAATCAAATTCAGTCAAATCCGCGACCAAGTGTGATAGCACTACCATTCGTCTTTCGCAACCAACTTTGTACTCTTTCATAACACCGACCAGTTCAGGGACCAGATAAGCTAACATACCTTTCTTACAAACCAATGTGGAAACCAGGAAATTCAACCCATCTCTAGTGCCTCAATCGACAATCTTTAATAACACGTCTCTTAATTGTCACTTCATTGTACTCATTCCCCAAAGAGCACATCATACTAGATGCCGTTCAATACTTCCTAACTCTTTATCTTACTAAGTTCAAAATACCAAATTTTAAGACTTAGTTTCCACATAAGAGTCTCTCTGAATTCAGAATACTGCACGCCTCTAACATTATATTTATTTCCAACTCTTAAACTGATTTCGTAAATGTTTCTCAACACTATACCGAAGTATAGCATTTTCACTAATTCAAGCAACTAGTGTTTTGACAAACATCTTTTAAACTAATCCTTATTCTATAAAAGTTGCAATTTCGATATTGATACTCGAATGGATAATGATCGTTTTAACGTTCAAATCCTAAGCTTATAACTATTATACTAGTGATATAAACTTACAATCATATCAATTTATCGAAATGCTACAACTATAATATAGACATGGTTTAGTTTACATGAACCGAACTTCAGTTTTGAGATGGAATATAATGTTATACAGTATTTCAGGAACTTGTTCAGAGACTAAGAGGAATCATGAACTAGTGTCTGGTTCATCTAACTGATTTAGTAAGATATCAACCTCCACATAAATGTTATCATAACACTGAAGTGTTAATCAACTTCATGTTTTAGTCATACCTTATAATTCAATAGATCTCCCCAAACATGAATAATATCTAGTTCAGTATTAACTAAGATACATTATTCATTCTAGACACCTAAAATCCAGAAAGTACACATTGCCCTCAAGCAATGTATTGAGAAATGCCATTTCTCAACTAACTTGAAAACACGTTTCAAGTTATAACACTAAGGTAGTGCCTTACCAAAGTGTTGAACTCAAGTCCGCTTGAGTCTTTATATTTATGATTATGGCCACCTCATGTGATCATAACCAAGTTTAATATTGAGCGCTCCAAACTCAATATTGAAGAGATATCATACCATACTTTGCCAAAGTCATTTATAACCATCTTGAAAAGATTGTTACAAATTCTGCCAAAGTTTAGAACATAAATATCTCAACAGATGAGGTGATAGGAAACCTCATATTCTCGAACTGGATATTGGACGAATCTTGAACTACAATCATCAAGAAGGGACACCATCTTCTTGAGCTAATTCTGCTAACAATATCATACTCTACAAGAATATTGAACCAACTCAAGGAACACCATCAAACCTTAAGATAGAACCAACAACTACCCAAGGAATACAATCAAACCTTGAGTCAAGAGTAGTTTTATTTTTCAATATTCTGAAAGATTGAAGATACATACTTTATTTGTTCTTTAAGTGCCCACATTTGCGACCATGATGCAGAGTCAAGAAACCGTCTTTTGAATAATCGTATTCGACTCTAAAATGAAATTGATATTGAAAATCAATATCAACTTTTAATTCTCATTAAACACCGACTCTCTAAGGAGGTACATGCACTTAAACCTCCAATGAAAATCCGACTATTATTAGCTCATTGGTAATTCTCAACATAAGTTTATTAAACTTAGCAAGTTTCCTTACTTAGCCGATAAACAAAGTGAAGAATCCCAAATCATGCTCTCCTTAACCAAGGAATCACCCTTGTTCAAAAACTTCATGCCATCTATCCCAAAAGTTGCATTGATAGGGATGCAACATTAAATCCGTCTACTGCCAAAATATATTATTCTATCCCATTCTTAAGATCCCACATGAGATAACTTCATAATCAAGTTAGTTGAGTTATCTAACTTGAATACAAAGTGAGCGCCTACAACCAACTAAGGTTTAAGTTGTATCAGAGCCTATTCTTTGCAGTCAGTAGGACTACCTAAAGTGTAGTGTATTTTAGGGTTTAGTTAGTTCTAAATTTTTGAAGTACTCGGCTAACGTCTGAATTCTGCGCAGAGAGTTGGTCCTGAATCTATAACTCTTCGAAAACATCTACTTAATAAGTGGGTGTGGGTTATGGACTCCAATGTCGAAGGTTGCACTCGGAAGGCAACTTCCAAGTTGCATGCCAGGTTACGTTTTCTCTAGGTTACTTCACCTTAAGGTTATCCAGGTTACTTTACCATATGTTTCCACAAGACATGGTGTGTTAGTTTGTTCTGGCTTACAAACTAAGTCTTGTGAAGTGGATCATGTGATATGCTAAGCTTACCCATTATTGAAAATTTTTCTTTTTCTTTAAGGTGTTTGAATTTGGGATAACACATGATTTGGAAACAGACAATGTCCTTTGAGTTTTGGCTTATGTCAAGATTCAATATCGGATCCAACTGTAGTGTTCAAACGGGGAAAGACTTATGTTCAGAAGTGCGTCTTTGACTTCGGGAGAAGGGGCATAATCAAACATAAGAATGAACACTACATTTTGACATAAAGTGTAAAATAAGCTCTTATTATAGTGCATGGTTCCGAGAGTGTAACTCTAGAAGCAGACTATAGTGATGAACTTATAATACAATGAATGTCAAATATTGACATATGATAAATATGTTAAGCAATGGGTTTGAAGATCCAATGTAGTCAAAGTATTGTCTGATGTTCGCAATATTTTGATGACGCTAGCTGCAAGTAACATTAGGTGGAATAGTTTACTAAGTTCAAGTCACCTAATTTGAACCTTAGTACAACTTGAAACCTTAGTTAGTTGTAAGCGCGCACTCTGTATTCAAGTTAGCTAGCTCGACTAACTTGATTATGAAGTTGTCTCATAAGAGATCATGAGAAATTCGGATAATAGCTAGAGAATTTCGTTATCTTACCAATATCGGTTTTGGGATAGATGGCATGATCTATCAGAAAGAGAAATGTTGGAAACATACGTTTACATTTTCAGTTTACTGAGTAATGAAGGACTTGCATAGTGAAGGCGTTCGGCGCACACTTGTGCATTTTCATTATTAACTCTTTAATTGAAATTTGTAACGTTGTTTGCAATGTGGGGATAAGCTCTTGAACAAGGGTGATTCCTTATTAAGAAGAGCATGATTTAGGATTCTCCACTTTGCTTATTGACTAAGTAAGGAAACTTGCTAAGTTTAATACTTTATGTTGGTATGTCAAATGAGTCAAAACAGTCGGATACATTTTGGAGGTTTAAGTGCATGTACCTCCTCAGAGAGTCGTATTCGATGAATTGAAGTTGGTATTGGTTTTCAATATCAATTTCATTTTAGAGTCGAATACGATTATTAAAGACGGTTTCTTGACTCTGCATCATGGTCGCAAATGTGGGCACTTAAAGAAATAAAGTATGTATCTTCAATCTTTCGGAATATTGAAAAATAGAACTATTCTTGACTCAAGGTTTGATTGTATTCCTTGGGTTAGTTGTTAGTTCTATCTCAAGGTTTGATGGTGTTCCTTGAGTTGGTTCAATATTTTGAAGTGAGTGTGATTAGCTCAAGAAGATGGTGTCCCTTCTTGATGATTAGTTCAAGGTTCGTCCAATATCCGTTCGAGAATATGAGGTTTCCTATCACCTCATCTGTTGAGATATTTATATTCTAAACTTTGGCAGAATTTGTGACAATCTTTTCAAGATTGGTTATAAATGACTTGTCAAAGTATAGTATGATATCTCTTCAATATTGAGTTTGGAGCGCTCAATATCAAACTTGGTTATGATCACATGAGGTGGCCGTAATCATATAATATAAAGACTCAAGTGGATTTGAGTCTGACACTTTGGTAAGGCACTACCTTAGTGTTATAACTTGAAACGTGTTTTCAAGTTAGTTGAGAAATGAGACATTTCTCAATACATTGCTTGAGGGGCAATGTGTCACTTTCTGGATTGCTAGGTGTCTAGAGTGAATAATGTATCTTAGTTCAATGTACTGAACTAGATATTTTATTCATGTTTGGGGAGATCTATTGAAATATAAGGTATGACTAAAACATGAAGTTGATCTAACACTTCAGTGTTATGATAGCATTTATGTGGAGGTTTATATCTTACTAAATCAATTAGATGAACCAGACACTAGTTCATGATTCCTCTTAGTCTCTGAACAAAGTTCCTCGAAATACTCGTAACATTATATTTCCGTCTCAAAATTGAAGTTCGGTTCATGTAAACTAAGACCATATCTATAATGTAGTTGTAGCATTTCGATAAATTGATATGATTGTAAGTTTATATCCACTAGTATAACAACTAGTTGATAAGCTTAGGATTTGAACGTTAAAACGATCATTATCCATTCGAGAGTATCAATATCGAAATTGTGACTATTTATAGAATAAGGATTAGTTTTAAAAGATGTTTATCAAAAACACTAGTTGTTTCAATTAGTGAAATGCTATACTTCGGTATAGTGTTGAAAAACATTTACGAAATAAGTTTAAGAGTTGGAAATAAATATAATGTTACGGAGGCGTACAGTATTACGAGTTCAGGGAGACTCTTATCGTGAAAACTAAGTTTTAAAATTCGTATTTTGAACTTAGTACGATAAGGAGTTAGGAATTATTGAATGGCACCTAGTATGTTGTGCTCTTTGGAGAATGAGTACAATGAGGGTACTAATTAAGACAAAGATTGTTGATTAAGGCATTAGAGATGGGTTGAATTTCCTGGTTTCCACGTTGGTTTATAAGAAAGGTATGTTAGCTTATCTGGTCCCTGAACTGGTCGGTGTTATGAAAGAGTACAAAGTTGGTTGTGAAAGATGAATGGCAGTTGGCAAGACCTTGTTGTATACATGTGTACAGCCATGCGCCTCTGTGATCGCCTCTGGCCAGATTGACATGTTTACAAAGAACAGGGTTTTACGACTTGTACTCTTATATCGGAAAAGAGCTTGATTCCGATAAAAGTCTCATACTTAGTCTTGCGTAACTATATACTAATGAGAGATAGGTATAGTAGCAGACCCTTATGAAAAGGGGTAATGAGAAGCACCGAGGGATGCAGAGATGTAAGCTATAATATTGTAACATGTGGAGATGTGGGACCATTGGAAAATCAAAAGAAATGCGTAGGTGTTTGGTCAAGCATTTGAGAAGTGCTTGTTGTATGTTAGACGACAGAGGTCGTCAACAGCATTTAATATTAAGGAATAAAGCAAGTCTTTATTTCTTGTTAACCAAGGGGCCGGCAACAACACTAACTAGAGGCCTCCAATATAAATTCTAGTTAAGTAAAGAAATTAACCAGTGTTGTGTGCGTCGGGTGACAGACTTTGCAGACGTGCAAAAGGTCTCCAGGTGACTTCATGTCGCAGGTGGTGCCTCCGGCAGCTGGGTTTACGACTCAGTGAACGACGGTTCTGAAGTACTTGGCTTCGCGTAATGCAAGGGGGGTAATGAAATTATGTGAACTTTTGGCTAACTCCGCATAGAGTGATATGTTAGTTTTGGTTAGTTTTTTCTAACATTATCTAGTCTTGGAGTTGGACGTCAACGAGGACGTTGACATTTTCAAAGGCGGGGAGTGTGTCATAGTTTTTACTATGACTCGACCCTTTACTTTGGACGTTGACTGTTGTTACCTACTGTACTATGTTGACCCTAGATGTAGTGAGAAACAGCCCGCTTAGTGCACTTGGTATTTAAGGTAGTCCGGCCGGCTATCTTAGATTCGCGAGAAACTCTAAGCGAAGGTAGCACTTACCTTCTAGAAAACCCACCCCCAATTTTGACGTCCCGAATAGGCTGATTGGTCTTTGCAGATGAGTTCGGCGTGTTAAGTAGGGTTAGGAACACCCCTAGGGTTGACCTAACCCTAGGGTTGCCCTAACCCACGCCCTAAAACCCCCACCCCCTTGGGTAGGGTTTAGGGGTAGGAGTAAGGGTGAGTTATAGGCTCATATTGCTAATTTATCTAAGGGGCTAGAATTCAGTGCCAGCCCACTAATACAAACAGGAAAAGAGGGGGGGGGGCTCCGTCACATAAATAAGGTAGAGTATACGTAGGAGAGCTCCTGGGTTCATGAATGAGTTCGTTGCTCTTCTGCCGGTGCAAGCTTCAGCTTGTGTCGTTAAGGTACAACCCTCTGTTGTGCCGCCCTAACTTCCAGATGCCAGGGGTACGTCCCACCTTCGGGGTAGCTTACCCTTAACGTTGGCGAATCCATGCCTGGGAGGTCTTGTCGGGATGCACGTTCCAAGAGGCAGAGGTTGAGGCTTGTCTCCAGCCTCCTCCTCCACGTCAAGCTAGGTGTAGCACTCACGGCCAAGCAAGGCACATCCGTGTCCTTGTCCAACTGTGGGCGTGGGATCTTGTTTGACAGGTTCACGTTACCTGGTTCCTGAGGGTTCATTGAGGGGTTCTAGAGTTGGCATTTAGGAACCACGTTTGTGGTACTTGGTGCAACTCTTGAATCTAAGGGCTATGGCATGATAGCCACATCTTGGAAGGCAGTGTCACATGGGGATGTGACACTGGGCTAAACGTCACATGGTACAACGCCCGAGGCACGCCCTTTGGGGTTATGTCATGGGCTTGTCGCTAAGGGGTTGGATACTCTAGCAAACAGGCATGCTTGTGCTTGCACTAGGGTGCTAAGCCTTGGGCATCCGCTCGAGGGAGGTTAGGTCTCGTAACTAGGTGTGCTTTGGCACACTTGGCTAGGGGTGTTCTCCTTGGAATCCAGGGGTTGAACAACCTAAGCTCATTAGCAGAAGCCCTTTCGTAAGGCACTCGCAAGGTCATGTGCTTAGGGTTATCCCAAACCTAGCCTTAGGGAGTTTGCTTAGCAGAACACTCGTGTTCGCCTACGGCGCACACTCGTGTCCTCACTAAGTACTAGCCCTAGGTCTAGGGTGTAACTTGGCCACTCAAACCCTTAGGGGTTAGTCGTGGTTCAGGGTACCCCTTGTCGCCCTAAAGGGGTTGTACTCCCGGATGAGGGTGATTCCTCAAGGGGTAAGTGACAATGCCTTAGCTCTGTCACGGGGGTATGTGTGGAACACACGTCTCCTTGATGGGGGTTAGGGCATGAGCCTGTCTAGGTCTTCTAGGGCAAGACCCTAAGTCAACTAGGGTTATCCCTCAAGGGTTTTGGGGTAGACACTCTAGGGAGACTTAGGCAAGAGGTTGGACAAGGACACGGATGTGCCTTGCTTGGCCGTGAGTGCTACACCTAGCTTGACGTGGAGGAGGAGGCTGGAGACAAGCCTCTACCTCTGCCTCTTGGAACGTGCATCCCGACAAGACCTCCCAGGCATGATTTCGCCAACGTTAAGGGTAAGCTACCCCGAAGGTGAGACGTACCCCTGGCATCTGGAAGTTAGGACGGCACAACAGAGGGTTGTGCCTTGACGACACAAGCTAGAGCTTGCACCGGGAGAAGAGTAACGAGCTCAGTCATGAACCCAGGAACCCTCACTCCTATATACTACCTTATTTATGTGACAGAGCCCCCCCCTGTTTTCCTGTTTACATAAGTGGGCTAGCACTGAAATCTCATTCCCAGAGGGAACATACTTGGTGAGTTATCCATCGACCCCTAACCCTAACCTGTCAAACCTGGGGTGTTTCTAAGCATATTCGACATGCCGAACTCACCAGAACTAGCCATTAATCCAACCGGGACACGGAAACGAGGGTAAGAGTTTTCTAGAAGGTAAGTGCTACCTTCGCTTAGAGTTTCTCGAGATATCTAAGGATAGTCGGCCGACTACCACTAAACACCTAAGTGCACTAAGCGGGGCTGTTTCTCACTACATCTAGGGCTTGTCAACATAGTACAGTAGGTAAAACAGTCAACGTCCAAAGTAAAGAGGAGTCATAGTAAAAACTATGAACACACCCCCGCCTTTGAAAATGTCAACGTCCTCGTTGACGTCCAACTCCAAGACTAGATAATGTTAAAAAAACTAACCAAAACTAACATATCACTCTATGCGGAGTTAGCCAAAAGTTCACATAATTTCATTACCCCCCTTGCATTATGCGAAGCCAAGTACTTCAGAACCGTCGTTCACTGAGTCGTAAACCCAGCTGCCGGAGGCACCACCTGCGACATGAAGTCACCTGGAGACCTTTTGCACGTCTGCAAAGTCTGTCACCCGACGCACACAACACTGATTAATTTCTTTACTTAACTAGAATTTATATTGGAGGCCTCTAGTTAGTGTTGTTGCCGGCCCCTTGGTTAACAAGAAATAAAGACTTGCTTTATTCCTTAATATTAAATGCTGTTGACGACCTCTGTCGTCTAACATACAACAAGCACTTCTCAAATGCTTGACCAAACACCTACGCATTTCTTTTGATTTTCCAATGGTCCCACATCTCCACATGTTACAATATTATAGCTTACATCTCTGCATCCCTCGGTGCTTCTCATTACCCTTTTCATAAGGGTCTGCTACTATACCTATCTCTCATTAGTATATAGTTACGCAAGACTAAGTATGAGACAATTGGTAGCGGAGCCTATTCTCTGCGGTCAGTAGGACTACCTAAAGTGTAGTGTATTTTAGGGTTTAGTTAGTTCTAAATTTTTTGAAATACTCTATCACTTTCGGCTAACGTCTGAATTCTGCGCAGAGAGTTGGTCCTGAAATCTATAACTCTTCGAAAACATCTACTTAATAAGTGGGTGTGGGTTATGGACTCCAATGTCGAAGGTTGCACTCGGAAGGCAACTTCCAAGTTGCATGCCAGGTTACGTTTTCTCTAGGTTACTTCACCTTAAGGTTATCCAGGTTACTTTACCATATGTTTCCACAAGACATGGTGTGTTAGTTTGTTCTGGCTTACAAACTAAGTCTTGTGAAGTGGATCATGTGATATGCTAAGCTTACCCATTATTGAAAATTTTTCTTTTTCTTTAAGGTGTTTTGAATTTGGGATAACACATGATTTGGAAACAGACAATGTCCTTTGAGTTTTGGCTTATGTCAAGATTCAATATCGGATCCAACTGTAGTGTTCAAACGGGGAAAGACTTATGTTCAGAAGTGCATCTTTGACTTCGGGAGAAGGGGCATAATCAAACATAAGAATGAACACTACATTTTTGACATAAAGTGTAAAATAAGCTCTTATTATAGTGCATGGTTCGAGAGTGTAACTCTAGAAGCAGACTATAGTGATGAACTTATAATACAATGGAATGTCAAATATTGACATATGATAAATATGTTAAGCAATGGGTTTGAAGATCCAATGTAGTCAAAGTATTGTCTGATGTTCGCAATATTTTGATGACGCTAGCTGCAAGTAACATTAGGTGGAATAGTTTACTAAGTTCAATCACCTAATTTGAACCTTAGTACAACTTGAAACCTTAGTTAGTTGTAAGCGCGCACTCTGTATTCAAGTTAGCTAGCTCGACTAACTTGATTATGAAGTTGTCTCATAAGAGATCATGAGAAAAACTTCGGATAATAGCTAGAGAATTTCGTTATCTTACCAATATCGGTTTTGGGATAGATGGCATGATCTATGAGAAAGAGTAATGTTGGAAACATACGTTTACATTTTCAGTTTACTGAGTAATAAGGACTTGCATAGTGAAGGCGTTCGGCGCACACTTGTGCATTTTCATTGTTAACTCTTTAATCTTGAAATTTAATGTTGTTTGCAATGTGGGGATAAGCTCTTGAACAAGGGTGATTCCTTGCTTAGGAAGAGCATGATTTGGGACTCTCCACTCTGCTTATTGACTAAGTAAGGAAACTTGCTAAGTTTAATAAGTTATGTGTGGTGGTGTCAAATGAGTCGGAAGTTAGTCGGGTATACATTTTGGAGGTTTAAGTGCATGTACCTCCTCAGAGAGTCGGTGTTCGATGAGAATTGAAAGTTGATGTTGATTTTCAATATCAATTTTATTTTAGAGTCGAATACGATTATTCAAAGATGGTTTCTTGACTCTGCATCATGGTCGCAAATGTGGGCACTTAAAGAATAAATAAAGTATGTATCTTCAATCTTTCAGAATATTAAAAATAGAACTATTCTTGACTCAAGGTTTGATTGTACCCTTGGGTTAGTTATTAGTTCTATCTCAAGGTTTGATGGTGTTCCTTGAGTTGGTTCAATATTCTTGAAAGTATGATATTGTGTAGCGGGATTAGCTCAAGAAGATGGTGTCCCTTCTTGATGATTGTAGTTCAAGGTTTGTTCAATATCCGATTCGAGAATATGAGGTTTCCTATCACCTCATCTGTTGAGATATTTATATTCTAGACTTTGGCAAAATTTGTAACAATCTTTTCAAGATTGGTTATAAATGACTTGTCAAAGTATGGTATGATATCTCCTCAATATTGAGTTTGGAGCGCTCAATATCGGAACTTGGTTATGATCATATGAGATGGCCATAATTAATATAATATAAGACTCAAGTGGATTTGAGTCTGACACTTTGGTAAGGCACTACCTTAGTGTTATAACTTGAAACGTGTTTTCAAGTTAGTTGAGAAATGAGACATTTCTCAATACATTGCTTAGGGGCAATGGGATTTCTGGATTGCTAGGTGTCTAGAGTGAATAATGTATCTTAGTTCAATGTACTGAACTAGATATCTTATTCATGTTTGGGGAGATCTATTGAATTATAGATATGACAGAAACATGAAGTTGATATAACACTTCAGTGTTATGATAACATTTATGTGGAGGTTGATATCTTACTAAATCAGTTAGATGAACCAGACACTAGTTCATGATTCCTCTTAGTCTCTGAACAAAGTTCCTGAAATACTGTTATAACATTATATTCCATCTCAAAACTGAAGTTCGGTTCATGTAAACTAAAACCATGTCTATATTATAGTTGTAGCATTTCGATAAATTGATATAATTGTAAGTTTATATCTACTAGTATAATAGCTAGTTTATAAGCTTAGGATTTGAACGTTGAAACGATCATTATCCATTCGAAAGTATCAATAACGAAATTGCAACTATTTATAGAATAAGGATTAGTTTTAAAAGATGTTTATCAAAAACACTAGTTGCTTCAATTAGTGAAAATGTTATACTTCGGTATAATGTTGAGAAACATTTACGAAATCAGTTTAAGAGTTGGAAATAAATATAATGTTATGGAGGCGTGCAGTATTCTGAATTCAGAGAGACTCTTATCGTGGAAACTAAGTTCTAAAATTCGGTATTTTAAACTTAGTATGATAAGGAGTTAGGAAGTATTGAACGGCATCTAGTACGATGTGCTCTTTGGGGAATGAGTACAAAGAGTGACAATTAAGAGACATGTTATCTAAAGGTTGTCGATTGAGGCACTAGAGATGGGTTGAATTTCCTGGTTTCCACATCGGTTTGTAAGAAAGGTATGTTAGCTTATCTGGTCCCTGAACTGGTCGGTGTTATGAAAGAGTACAAAGTTGGTTGTGAAAGACGAATGGCAGTTGGCAAGACCTTGTTGTATACATGTGTACAGCCATGCGCCTCTGTGATCGCCTCTGGCCAGATTGACATGTTTACAGAGAACAAGGTTTTACGAATTGTACTCTTGTATCGGAAAAGAGCTTGATTCCGATAAAAGTCTCATACTTAATCTGGCGTAGCTATATACTAATGAGAGATAGGTATAGTAGCAGACCCTTATGAAAAGGGGTAATGAGAAGCACCGAGGGATGCAGAGATATAAGCTATAAGCTAAGTTCCCCAGAACAACCCCAACGACCCCTAGGGTTAGACTCTAATGCCCAAGTGGACAAGAGAGTTAGGGTTTAGCCTAAGTCTCCCTAGTATGTCTGCCCCCAGAACCCTTGAGGGATAACCCTAGTTGACTTAGGGTCTTGCCCTAGAAGACCTAGACAGGCTCATGCCCTAACCCCATCAAGAGACATGTGTTCCACACATACCCCCGTGATAGAGCTAAGGCATTGTCACTTACCCCTTGAGGAATCACCCTCATCCGGGAGTACAACCCTTTAGGGCGACAAGGGGTACCTGAACCACGACTAACCCTAAGGGTTTGAGTGGCCAAGTTACCCCTAGACCTAGGGCTAGTACTTAATGAGGACACAGTGTGCGCCGTAGGTGAACACGAGTGTTCTGCTAAGCAAACTCCCTAAGGCTAGGTTTGGGATAACCCTAAGCACATGACCTTGCGAGTGCCATACGAAAGGGCTTCTGCTATGAGCTTAGGTTTTCAACCCTGGATTCCAAGGAGAACACTCCCCTAGCCAAGTGTGCCAAAGCACACTAGTTACGAGACCTAACCTCCCTCGAGCGATGCCCAAGGCTTAGCACCCTAGTGCAAGCACAAGCATGCCTGTTTGCTAGAGTATCCAACCCTTAGCGACAAGCCCATGACATAACCCCAAAGGGCGTGCCTCGGGCGTTGTACCATGTGACGTTTAGCCCAGTGTCACATCCCCATGTGACACTGCCTTCCAAGATGTGGGCTATCATGCCATAGCCCTTAGATTCAAGAGTTGCACCAAGTACCACAACATGGGTCCTAAATGCCAACTCTAGAACCCCTCAATGAACCCTCAGGAACCAAGTAACGTGAACCTGTCAAACAAGATCCCACGCCCACAGTTGACAAGGACACAGATGTGCCTTGCTTGGCCGTGAGTGCTACACCTAGCTTGACGTGGAGGAGGAGCTGGAGACAAGCCTCAACCTCTGCCTCTTGACTTAATCAACAGATGAGGTGATAGGAAACCTCATTTCTCGAACTGGATATTGGACGAATCTTGAACTACAATCATCAAGAAGGGACACCATCTTCTTGAGCTAATTCTGCTACACAATATCATACTTACAAGAATATTGAACCAACTCAAGGAACACTATCAAACCTTGAGATAGAACCAACAACTAACCCAAGGAATACAATCAAACCTTGAGTCAAGAGTAGTTTTATTTTCAATATTCTGAAAGATTGAAGATACATACTTTATTTTTCTTTAAGTGCCCACATTTGCGACCATGATGCAGAGTCAAGAAACCGTCTTTTCAATAATCGTATTTGACTCTAAAATGAAATTGATATTGGAAACCAATACCAACTTCCAATTCTCATCGAATAACGATTCTCTGAGGAGGTACATGCACTTAAACCTCCAAAATGAATATCTGACTAGCTTTTGGCTCATTTGACATCACCAAACATAACTTATTAAACTTAGCAAGTTTTCCTTACTTAGTCAATAAGCAGAGTGGAGAATCCTAAATCATGCTCTTTTTAAGCAAGGAATCACCCTTGTTCAAGAGCTTATCCCCACATTGCAAACAACGTTACAAATTTCAATATTAAAAAGTTAATAATGAAAATGCGCAAGTGTGCGCTGAACGCCTTCACTATGCAAATCCTTCATTACTCAGTAAACTGAAAATGTAAACGTATGTTTCCAACATTTCTCTTTCTGATAGATCATGCCATCTATCCCAAAACCGATATTGGTAAGATAACAAAATTTCTCTAGCTATTATCCGAAGTTTTTCTCATGATCTCTTATGAGACAACTTCATAATCAAGTTAGTCGAGCTAGCTAACTTGAATACAGAGTGCGCGCTTACAACTAACTAAGGTTTCAAGTTGTACTAAGGTTCAAATTAGGTGACTTCACAGGCATGGATTCGCTAACGTTAAGGGTAAGCTACCCCGAAGGTGAGACGTACCCCTGGCATCTGGAAGTTAGGGCGGCACAACAGAGGGTTGTGCCTTGACGACACAAGCTAGAGCTTGCACCGGGAGAAGAGTAACGAGCTCAATCATGAACCAGGAACCCTCACTCCTATATACTACCTTATTTATGTGACAGAGGCCCCCCCTGTTTTCCTGTTTACATAAGTGGGCTAGCATTGAAATCTCATTCCCAGAGGGAACATACTTGGTGAGTTATCCATCGACCCTAAACCCTAACCTGTCAAACCTGGGGTGTTACTCAGTTAGATATCGCGAGAAACTCTAAGCGAAGGTAGCACTTACCTTCTAGAAAACCCACCCCCAATTTTGACGTTCCGAATAGGCTGATTGGTCCTTGCAGATGAGTTCGGCGTGATAAGTAGGGTTAGGAACACCCCTAGGGTTGACCTAACCCTAGGGTGCCCTAACCCACGCCCTAAAACCCCACCCCCTTGGGTAGGGTTTAGGGTAGGAGTAAGGGTGAGTTATAGGCTCATATTGCTAATTTATCTAAGGGGCTAGAATTCAGTGCCAGCCCACTAATACAAACAGGAAAAGAGGGGGGGGGGGGGCTCCGTCACATAAATAAGGTAGAGTATACGTAGGAGAGCTCCTGGGTTCATGAATGAGTTCGTTGCTCTTCTGTCGGTGCAAGCTCAGCTTGTGTCGTTAAGGTACAACCCTCTGTTGTGCCGCCCTAACTTCCAGATGCCAGGGGTACGTCCCACCTTCGGGGTAGCTTACCCTTAACGTTGGCGAATCCATGCCTGAGAAGTCTTGTCGGGATGCACGTTCCAAGAGGCAGAGGTAGAGGCTTGTCTCCAGCCTCCTCCTCCACGTCAAGCTAGGTGTAGCACTCACGGCCAAGCAAGGCACATCCGTGTCCTTGTCCAACTGTGGCGTGGGATCTTGTTTGACAGGTTCACGTTACCTAGTTCCTGAGGGTTCATTGGGGTTCTAGAGTTGGCATTTAGAACCACGTTTGTGGTACTTGGTGCAACTCTTGAATCTAAGGGCTATGGCATGATAGCCCACATCTTGGAAGGCAGTGTCACATGGGGATGTGAACTGGGCTAAACGTCACATGATACAACGCCCGAGGCACGCCCTTTGGGGTTATGTCATGGGCTTTTCGCTAAGGGTTGGATACTCTAGCAAACAGGCATGCTTGTGCTTGCACTAGGGTGCTAAGCCTTGGGCATCCGCTCGAGGGAGGTTAGGTCTCGTAACTAGGTGTGCTTTGGCACACTTGGCTAGAGGAGTGTTCTCCTTGGAATCCAGGGGTTGAACAACCTAAGCTCATTAGCAGAAGCCCTTTCGTAAGGCACTCGCAAGGTCATGTGCTTAGGGTTATCCCAAACCTAGCCTTAGGGAGTTTGCTTAGCAGAACACTCGTGTTCGCCTATGGCGCACACTCGTGTCCTCACTAAGTACTAGCCCTAGGTCTAGGGTGCAACTTGGCCACTCAAAACCCTTAGGGGTTAGTCGTGGTTTAGGGTACCCCTTGTCGCCCTAAAGGGGTTGTACTCCGGATGAGGGTGATTCCTCAAGGGGTAAGTGACAATGCCTTAGCTCTGTCACGGGGGTATGTGTGTGGAACGCACGTCTCCTTGATGGGGGTTAGGGCATGAGCCTGTCTAGGTCTTCTAGGGCAAGACCCTAAGTCAACTAGGGTTATTGCTCAAGGGTTTTGGGGTAGACACTCTAGGGAGACTTAGGCTAAACCCTAAGTCAACTAGGGTTATCCCTCAAGGGTTCTGGGGGCAGACATTCTAGGGATGCAACATTAAATCCGTCTACTGCCAAAATATATTATTCTATCCCATTCTTAAGATCCCACATGAGATAACTTCATAATCAAGTTAGTTGAGTTAGCTAACTTGAATACAAAGTGCGCGCCTACAACCAACTAAGGTTTTAAGTTGTACTTTGTTCAAATCAGACGACTTGAACTTAGTAAACTATTTCACCTAATGTTACTTGCAGCTAGCGTCATCAAAGTATTGCGAACATCGGACAATACTTTGATTACATTGGATGTTCGAACCAACTACTTAACATATTCATCATATGTTAATATTTGACATTTTGTTGTATTTACAAGTTCAACACCATAGTTTGCTTCTAGAGTCACACTCTCGGAAACATGCACTATAATGAGAGCTTATTTTACACTTTATGTCAAAATGTAGTGTTCATTCTTATGTTTGATTATGCCCCTTCTCCCGAAGTCAAAGACGCATTCTGAACATAAGTCTTTCCCCGTTTGAACACTATTGCTGAACCTGATATTGAATCTTGACATAGGTCAAAACTCAAAGGACATTGTCACGTTCTCAATCATGTGTTATCCCAAATTCAAACACCTTAAAGAAAAAGAAAAATTTTCAATAATGTGTAGACTTAGAATATCACAAGACACACCTCACAAGACTTAGTTTGTAAGCCAGAACAAACTAACATGCCACATCTTGTGGAGTATATGGTAAGGTAACATGAACACCCCTAAGGTAAAGTAACCTGGCATACAACTTGGAAGTTGCCTTCCAAGTGCTACCTTTGACATTCGAGTCCATAACCCACACCCACTTATTAAGTAGATGTTCTTTGAAGAGTTATAGATCTCAAGACCAACTCTCTGCGCAGAATTCAGACGTTGGCCAAAAGTGATAAAGTACTTCAAAAATTTAGAACTAACTAAACCCTGAAACACACTACAACTTTAGGCAGTCCTACTGACCGCAGAGAATTGACATCTGATAGTAGCAACCCTGAGCGTAATTGGGTCATCATGACTAGAGGCCTCATAAACACAACCCTGAGCGTAATTGGGTCATCATGACTAGAGGCCTCATAAACACCACCAATTGGCTTAAGGGGAGAGGGAAAGGTTGTGAATGCTAGAGCAGTTTGCCTAGTTCATTGCAACCCCTTAAGCCAAGGAGAGATTGGCCTCATAAACACCACCAATTGGCTTAAGGGGAGAGGGAAAAGTTGTGAATGCTAGAGGCAGTTTGCCTAGTTCATTGCAACTCCTTAAGCCAAGGAGAGATTGACATAAGATAGTAGCAACCCTTGAGGAAGGCATAGTAGCAACCCTGAGCGTAATTGGGTCATCATGACTAGAGGCCTCATAAACACCACCAATTGGCTTAAGGGAGAGGGAAAGGTTGTGAATGCTAGAGGCAGTTTGCCTAGTTCATTGCAACCCCTTAAGCCAAGGAGAGATTGGCCTCATAAACACCACCAATTGGCTTAAGGGGAGAGGGAAAAGTTGTGAATGCTAGAGGCAGTTTGCCTAGTTCATTGCAACTCCTTAAGCCAAGGAGAGATTGACATAAGATAGTAGCAACCCTTGAGGAAGGCATAGTAGCAACCCTGAGCGTAATTGGGTCATCATGACTAGAGGCCTCATAAACACCACCAATTGGCTTAAGGAGAGAGGGAAAGGTTGTGAATGCTAGAGGCAGTTTGCCTAGTTCATTGCAACTCCTTAAGCCAAGGAGAGAGGGAAAGGTTGTGACATATCTAATGCTAGAGGCAGTTTGCCTAGTTCACCACAACTCCTTCCTAGGCTCTATAGAGGCCGTTCGCTAGTCACATGGTGATCTGCCTCTTTGTTCTTCCAGTGAACATGAAGACTACTAGTGCCACAAACTTGGTTACCTCTTTCCTTCTTTGTATGCCCCCCTCCAAGGGAGGTTGAAGAACTTGAGCAGGCACATCTACCTTCTAACTTTTTGGACGTCAGGGCACTCGATCAGATCCTTGAATCTAGAGTACTTGAGTGCGATAAGTTCTGTTGTTCTTACCTGACCTCTATAGGACACACAAATCTTTTGAATGACATCTGGCGTTCAATCCATTCCATCATTATGGTGACTAAGAGTGTTGCACTATTCATCCCCTTCTAAGGGCATAGTTGATGTGGCAATCTTTATGATGTCATCTGAGGTGACTGGCATGTTTAACCCTATGTCTTGATTCACAATGATGGCATTGCTAGACCATCATTGCCTTTGTAATATGTGCCTCATGCATGTGGTCCACCCTTGTGGACCACATGACCCTATGAGTTGGCCATACGTGCGGTTGGGGGCCCTCCTACTGGCTGTGCCACCCACACCCATGTTACACTCCCTTGGGGGCTTCTTGTTGTGGTCGTTGCTTTGTCCCAGGGCACCTTGGTTAGGGCTTCATTTGGGTGGATGCACGGCTCAACGCAATCCCTGTTGGTGGTGCTTGTCCAGCACTGCCGCTCCTTGCTCCGTGTATTCGTTGATTGACTCTCCTACTTTCTTTTTCAAGTTAGCTAATTTATGGATTACCTCTTCCTCGCTCTTCTCCCGGATGTCAAGCCACGATCCAGGAACCAGGAAGCAAGTAGGATTCCAGGGACAGGAAGGCTTGACTCAGGAACAGGACGGATCCAGGATCAGGATAGGATCCGGGAGCAAGATAGCAGAATAGGAACTGGGACCTCAGGAATCAGAAGTAGGACAAGATTCAGGAGCGAGACAAGAACAGGACAGGATTCAGGAGCAAGACAGGAACCGGATAGGATCCAGGAGACAGGAACAAGACAAGAGCAGGAGGCAAGGAGGCAAGACAAGAACAAGACAAGAACAAGAATGATCGTAGAAGACTGGTGTTGATAGTAACTGATTGTACAACAATTAGGTCGGAGCTTTTATGCTCACAACTCCAAGCTAATCTAGTCATGAGTCTAATCTAGTCATGAGCTAAGAATAGTGTCCCTTATCCTCTAGGCATATCCTGTAGCATATCCTATAGGCATATCCTATAGGAATATCCTGTAGGTATATCCTGTAGGAATATCCTGCAGGCATATCCTGTAACCCGTATCCTGTATCCGAAATCCTGCATCCTGTATCCTGTATCCGGAATCTGTATCCTGATCCTGTATCCTGTATCGGGTTGTGACAGCACCTCCTCCCTAAGGACGAGTTCCACGAGTCTTGGGACCTGGTTTAGCAGGATAATGCCGATGGAAGGCAGCAACTTTGGAAGAAGCATGGAGTAAGTTGGATGCAGGTTCCCAAGTGCGATCGGTAGGCAAATAACCTTTCCAATCCACCAAGTATTGAAGTTGGCGGCGATGAAGACGAGAATCAAGGATGGCTGCAACTTCGTACTCAGGTTCACCAGCAATGACCACAGGAGGGGGAGGAGAAGAAGACGACCAGGAAAGAAGATGATACGGCTCCAACAAGGAGGTGTGAAACACAGGATGAAGTTTCACCGTGGATGGTAACTCGAGTCGGAAAGCTACAGGATTTACCTCCGCCACGATCCTGTAAGGGCCCAATCGTTGAAAATCCAACTTAGAAGAAGGCCTGTTGGTGCGAATGTGTCGACGAAGAAGCCACACGAGATCACCAATCTTGTATGCAGGTGCCGGTTGACGGTGAGCATCAGCATGATGCTTGTACCGTTCCTGTGCCTGCTGAAGTGAACCTGGAGATCATCCTGTACCTGCCGAAGATGCTGAAGACGATCCTGTACTGCAGGAGCGGAAGAAGGAGAAGCAGGAGGAGCAAAGTCAAAACGTGGATGGTGGCCTGTAAGAGCAAAGAAAGGTGTCTGGCCTGTAGATGCGTGAATGGAGTTGTTGTAGGCAAACTCCGCCATAGGAAGAAGGTCCAACCATTATCCTGTTGGTAACTGATGAAGCAACGAAGATATTGCTCCAAGGTCTGAATTGTGCGTTCTGACTGCCCATCAGTTTGCGGGTGATATCCTGAAGAAAGATCCGCTTTAACCTGTAGACTCCGAAGAAGCTCTCGCCAAAACTTGGACATGAATTGTGGACCTCGATCGGAAACAATGCTCTCAGGAAGACCATGATGTCGGAACACCTCACGGATCACCAACTCGGCAGTTGTCTGACCTGTAGCTGTCTTGTTGCAGGGTAGGAAATGAGCCTGCTTGGTGAAACGGTCAACCACCACAAGAACTGCATCGAATCCACGAGAAGGAGGAAGATCTGTGAGGAAATCCATAGAAATGGATCTCCAAGGAGCAGAAGGAACAGGAAGGGACGAAGAAGACCAGAGGTGCATGATGAGGCATCTTCGACCTTTGCAGTGTCACAACTCCGTACAAACCTTTCCACAAAACCTCGCAACCCAGGCCACCAATAGTTGCGAGTCACCAACTCAACTGTCTTGGCCACACCAAAATGTCCTGTAGCCGGGGTAATCATGACAGGAACGTACAGGAGACCTTCCCGGTACAGGAGTCCATCCTGTATGGTGAACAGGTTGTAGTCTGGACGGGAACTGGAGGAAGAGGAACTTGCAACGTCAGGATGAATGTGTGAGAACACATTCTTTGCCAAGTCGTCTGTAGCCAACTGCGAACGGACGTCCTGTAGGAGTGTTGAATTTGCTGGAGCCTGATGAACCTGCAGTGCCGCAAGCCGGAATCGATCAGGACCCAACAACACTTGCCTTTGACAGTCAAATGCAGGATCGCCCGGGCTTGGTGCAAGGTAAGAGCGCCTAGACAATGCGTCCGCCTTGCCATTCCGAAAACCGGGCCTGTAGACGATGACGAAGTCAAAACGTGATAGGAACTCCGCCCACCTAGCCTGTCGCCGACTGAGAACTCGAGCCGTTTGAAAGTACTCCAGGTTCTTGTGATCCGTAAGAACTTGTACAGGATGTGCAGCACCTTCCAGGAAATGCCGCCACTCCTCAAACGAATCCACAATGGCCTTGAGTTCCTTGTCATGAATCTCGTAATTGATCTCCGCCGACAGGAACTTACGAGAGTGAAAAGCTACAGGATGAAGCAACTTGTCCTCTCCAACTTGCGATAGGACGGATCCTACTGCAAAATCCGAGGCATCTGCTTCAACGAAGAAAGGACGAGAAGGATCAGGATGTGCTAAAATCGGAGCTGTCGTGAAGGTGTCCTTGAGTGTTGTGAATGCATGTTCCGCCTTGTCGGACCAAGAGAAAACCTCTGTGCGCTTGGTGAGTTCCGTGAGTGGAAGTACACGCTTGGAGAAGTCCTGTATGAATCGCCTGTAGAAGTTTGCAAAGCCAAGGAAACATTGTACATCTCGTACGACTTGGGCCTCTCCCACTCCACGATGGTCTTCACCTTGTGCATGTCCATGGAAACGCCAGCAGGAGAGACGATGTAGCCCAAGAACTCCACAGAATCCCTATCGAAAAAACACTTCTCCAACTTCGCATACAGCCATGCTCACGAAGCCGCTGTAGAACCAACCGTACATGCTTGTCATGTGCCGCCTGGTCCTTGGAGAAAATCAAAATGTCGTCGAGGTAGATCACCACAAACTGGTCCAAGAAGTCACGAAAGATGTCGTTCACCATGTGTTGGAACACGGCTGGGGCATTGGTAAGGCCGAAAGGCATCACCGTGTACTCGAAGTGTCCATACCTTGTACGAAAGGCAGTCTTCCACTCATCGCCGGGACGAATCCGTACAAGGTTGTAGGCCCCTCGTAAGTCGATCTTCGTGAACACCTTTGCTCCTCGCAGCCGATCGAGAAGTTCCGGGATCAATGGCAACGGGTACCGATTCCGAATGGTAGCTTGATTCAAACCCCTGTAGTCCACAACCAAACGTAAGCTCCCATCCTTCTTCTTGACAAAGAAGATGGCGCTCCTGCAGGGGACTTTGAGTGACGAATGAAGCCGGATGCCAAGTTGTCCTCGATGTACTGGCGAAGAACCTCCAACTCTGTGGGTGACAATGCGTAAATCGGTCCGAACGGTGGAGTCTTTCCTTCTGCAAGATCAATAGGACAGTCGTAGGACCTGTGAACAGGAAGAACTGTAGCCTTGTGCTTGTCAAAAACGTCCTTAAAGTCGTGGTACTTGGATGGTAGGAAGAAGGAAGGAGAAAAGAAGTAGGAGAAGGAGATTGAAAAACAGGAGAGTCAGACAGGAAAGGTAGAAGAGGACGTAGGAGTTACTTGAAAGGCAAAAAGGTGGAAAGGAGCAGGATCAGTGGCAAGTTCATGCATGGTAGTGGTAAGAACTCGGAGAGAAGGAGGGAGCTGTGACTGAAAAAGAGGAAGGATCTTGGGGGTGGAATAGAACAGAGTAATGAAAAGAGGCAGGATTGGAGAAACTGTGTGGATGTTGACAAGTGTACAGGATTGGAAGAATCCTGTACAGAAGTCCGTGGTTGCACAGGAGTGAGGAGAGCCTGTGAGTGTGATGACAACAGGAGGTGGATCCTGTTGAGGAGGAACCTTCGACACTGATACAGGATTGGAAGAACCCTGTACAGGACACCGCAAACTTACAGGAGTGGAGAGCCTGCGGATGTGCTGAGGAACTGACATGAGGTGAATCCTGTCGAGAGGAGTCTTCAACACTGGTACAGGAACAGGCACGGTCAATCCTGTAGCTTGTACTGCCTCAGACACCAAGGATGTATCCTGCACGCAGGAAGGTACAGGATTGATCCTGGCTGCTGGAGAGGAAAACGTGAGCGTCCTAGACCTCCAGTCGATCTGCGGATTTGCAACAACGAACCATGGCATGCCAAAAATGATGGGAGTCGACCGAGTCTTGATCAAGTTGAAGGAAATCGAACAGTTGAATGCACCATGATTGCAAGAGAGAGGTGTGGTAGCGTGGGTAACTGCGCCAGAAGCAATCAAACGACCATCGGCCACCTCTACAGGAACTGCACGCTTCAACTTCACCACCGGAATGCCATGCTGAGCTGCAAAAGTGTCATCCATGAAACATGCATTTGCACCAGTGTCTAACAGGGCAAACTCCTTGAGCTCTCGATTATTGAGGCGAATGTGTACAGGAAACTTGAGTGATGGAATGGTATGAGCAGCACCAATGGAGCCTGCACCTACGTCCAACTTCGCGGCTCCTAGACGAAGTGGACATTGAAGTTTTCCGACTGAACTTCAGCTTCGGCTTCACGCGTCTTGAACTTCCTGGCTTTATTAGGACATTCCGCCACCTTGTGTCCTGCTGCACCACAATACAAGCATAGGTTCTCCCCGACGTTGCTTCTCAGCAGTTGAAAGTGGGCCACGCTTGGATTGTTAACCTCCATAGGAACTGCTCCAGAAGGTGTCGTAGGAACATGTGCTACGGCTACAGGATTGGTTGGCAGGAACTGCTGACGGAATTTTTCCTGACGGCGCTCGAACAAACGGTTGTCGCAGCGAACGGCCTGTTGCATGATCTCCGCTAACGTTTGAGCATCCGGTAATGTAAGGAGAAGGTCCTTCACATCGTCCCTCAGCCCAAAACGAAATGTTCAATGCAGTCTCGTCCCATGGAATGTTGTGCACAATTGCTGGAATTCGGATGCATAAACGGAAGCTGGTCTGGATCCTTGTGTGAGCCTCCGTAACTTGTGCATGCAGAACGGTACTTATCAGGATCTCCAAACAGGCTTCAAAGGCAGCCACGAAACCTTCAAAGTCTCCATCAATGGGTCGTCACGCTCCAGCAAGGGAGCAACCCAAGCTCGTGGAGATCCACTTAGTAAGGATGCCAAAAGGCCAACCTTTTGTGCATCCGTCGAGTAGCGGCGTGGTTGCATGCGGATCAAGAGCCGGATCTGATTCAGGAAACCTTGGAAATCGGCACGGTTGCCACTGAACTTCTCTGGCATGCTGATCTTCGGCTCCGGAGAAAAGTTCGATGAAGAAGGAACCACCGATGCCTGAGAGAGAGCCTGCGCAGCAGCCTTGGAGGATGCATCAGCAGCTGCATGTGCCGCATGGGTGGAGCCTTGCAGATCGGTGACCACTTGGCGCAAAGTGGCCAGCTCATGAAGCAACATTTGGTGCTCGCGTTGAAAGTGCTCAAAATCAGCCATGATCTTATGAAAGAAAGAAAGGAGAAAAACGAAGGAAAAGAATCAAGGAAAAAAAAGTAGCTGGGAAACGAAGAGCTATGAAGCAGTTACTATCAAACTGTCAAGCCACGATCCAGGAACCAGGAAGCAAGTAGGATTCCAGGGACAGGAAGGCTTGACTCAGGAACAGGACGGATCCAGGATCAGGATAGGATCCGGGAGCAAGATAGCAGAATAGGAACTGGGACCTCAGGAATCAGGAGTAGGACAGGATTCAGGAGCGAGACAAGAACAGGACAGGATTCAGGAGCAAGACAGGAACCGGATAGGATCCAGGAGAGACAGGACAAGACAAGAGCAGGAGGCAAGGAGCAAGACAAGAACAAGACAAGAACAAGAATGATCGTAGAAAGACTGGTGTTGATAGTAACTGATTGTACAACAATTAGGTCGGAGCTTTTATGCTCACAACTCCAAGCTAATCTAGTCATGAGTCTAATCTAGTCATGAGCTAAGAATAGTGTCCCTTATCCTCTAGGCATATCCTGTAGCATATCCTATAGGCATATCCTATAGGAATATCCTGTAGGTATATCCTGTAGGAATATCCTGCAGGCATATCCTGTAACCCGTATCCTGTATCCGAAATCCTGCATCCTGTCCTGTATCCAGAATCCTGTATTGCATCCTGTATCCTGTATCGGGTTTGTGACACCGGAAGGTGTTTAAGAATGCCCTCCACGCAATCTCCCATCGAGCTTCTTCATTTGCCTCATGGAATTGCATCCACCATGCATATGCCTTCTTGTCTAGAGTGCATGTGAATGCGCTTAGTTTCTTGTGGTTATCGCTTACACTCCTCAACTCGCACACTTGCTCAAACTTGTGTACATGCTAGTCAACGTCTTCACCCCTTGCTCCTTAAAGTGCAGGTAAGGGCATTATCATTGTGCTCTCTTGCATCCGATTGAGCTCATGGGCTAGTAAGGTCACTGGTCTACCCCATGACTTCCCATTGAGCCTGAGAAGTGCTTTGATCTGGTCCATTCGCTTTGGACGTGCTATCATCTACGTCTTGGTACCCTACGGGTACCTTGTTTTCCCTCGCACACATGGCCTTCTATTGAAGGTTTGGGTCCTCCCGGCTATCCTTGGGGGCCCCTTCGCAAGGCCAACATAATTGCTGGTGGCATGGCATACCTCGACTAGATGATATCCCCTTGGCAGCAGGTGGCTTGGCCAGACCATGTGACCTTGTGGAATCCCTCACGGTTCGGGATGGTGTCGGGATGGTTAAGGCAAATTCTCCTCACATTGAGATGGTATCCCCTCGCCTCATAGTTATTGTAGCTCTGTTGTACGCCTTTGCGGAATCCCCTCGCATGGTCAATACAGTCTCGCTCACCCAAGTAGATTTCCCTTGCTCTGGGATGGAATCCCCTTGTTCCCTTGCCCAAAGTGACCACTATGTGGCCCCCCTTCACTAGCACCTCATCCCAATCTATCATCTCATCGACATCTAGTTGCCTTGGTGCGGGCGGTCTTCCATGTCTAGCCTGGCCTTTCAGAGCCTTGGGTTGCCATCCTCTCCTGTTGTGTCGTCCAACATGTTGAACTTCTGATGTAGAGGTTTCTTCATTAGTGGTTAGTGCCCCTCCCTACAAAGGCCTTCTAGATGAGGCTTTTCATCTTTTCTTTTCAGGCATCCATGGCATGTCTGCCTTGCCTTGCTAGGTGACAGCAGCCTTGGTTTACTACCCTTGTGCCCCTTGTAGCATTGACCACGTGAGACCTTCAGCTCTCGTGCCTTGTCATTACTTGCACTATCGTTGCTACTTAGAGTTTCTTGCCTCCAACGAAGGCATTCCCTTTCCTGGGGTTCTTTTGTGCAAAGTCTCCTCCCTCGGGGTACTCATGAATTTATGAATTGCATATACCATTCCTAAAGCTTTTTTTCTATGGCAATATAATTTACCTTTACTGATGTCAATCTATGACTTACATAGTAGATAAGATGATCCTTTCCATCTTCCTATTTAGGATTCATTAATATAAGTGCTGTAATTAAGGATTTTCTTAGTTGATCAAGACTTCCTTAACATTCAGGAGTCCAGTCGTAGGATATCTTTGTCTTTAAAAGGTTAGTCAAATGTTTAATTATCCGAGTAATAATCCTTAATAAACTTTCTGTGATAGCCATTTTTTCTTAAAAACCATCTTAATCCTTTTAAATCATGTGGTGGTTGTAGGGTAAGTATAACTTTAACCTTATCCTGATCAAACATGATCCTTATACATCACATGTCCTAAGAGAACTTCAAATTTTACAAAGAAGTTACATTTTTTAAGATTTAGAACAACATGATTTTGCTTGTATTTTTGAAAATATTCTCTAAGCAATAAAGATGATTTTCTTTATCACTATATACACTAAAATCATCCATAAAAAATTTCATAAAATCTAGTATATATTCTCAAAGTGTCAATTATAATCATTTGAAAAGTAAAAAGTGCTTACAAAGCTCAAAAGGTATAACCTTATATGCATATGCACCTCATAGACTTATAAAAGCTGTTTATATATTGATCCTTAGGAGCCACCAGAACCTGGTTATATCCTAAGAATCCATAAAAGAATATATTTTATATCCAACCACATTATCCAGCATTTCCTTTGTAAACAAAATAGAAAAAACATCCTTTTTTCGTGGCAATATTTAACTTCTTGTAATTTACACATACTCTCAATTTCCTAGGAATAATTGCAAGTGGTAATAAACCATTGTGCAGGATAAATAAAACCAACATTTAACAACTTATTTATTTCCTCCTTAACAAGCTATGCATAATTAGGATTCATGCTATATGCTCTTTGTTTCATAGGTTCACTTCCTGGTGATATTGTATATAGTGTGTACACAATTCAGAAGGTATACCTTTAAGATCTTTATAAGACCATGCAAAAACATCATGATTTTTGAAGCAAGTTCAGTCCTTTTTCCCGGAATTCTTTATCTAATTCCTGAACAATAAAATAAAACTTTAGGCTCATTTTTTATACTTATATTCACTTACTTTAAAGGATCTATGGTAGGTCCAACCCAGTTTGTGGCAGTGTATTCCCAACCACTCCTTGAAGTGCCTGAGTCTTCAACTCCATTGCCTTGACATGAAAAGGAGAGGTGGGGCTGCTGTTGTTAATCTGTAGTTTGCCATAATCACCAAATCAGCCAAGACTTCCATCTCCTCCATCGTTGTTCCATTTAAAGGCTTCAACCATGTGAGCTTGAAATCGTTGTCTACATCCTTTGTAGATTGAACAGACTTAGCCTTCGGCGTCTTACTGGGTTTCTTTGCAGACTTCTCTGAGGGCTCCCCTTCACTTGTCTGCTTCTTCTTCAGTGTTCCTTTTGAAAAGGATTCCATAATCCCCAACCATTTGGCAAAGATCCTATCCTCGGGACAAGAAATCAACATCATCAAAAAGGATGTTTCCTTCCCGCCCACCTGGGCAAAATCAACTGCTACAATTTCTTCAACTCTCTGAAAAAAAGAGACAGATTAATATACCGGCGATAAATCCCGCCCAGACAATTTACTTACCCGGTACATCGCACATTGTGTATTCCCTGCAGTAGCTCTTTGTGGTCGCTGAAGAGATTCCCACACGGCTGCGTGTGTTTGAACTTCTCCCATATTTTGCTGTTGTAGTGGTTGGTGTCGGCAGCGTCCCATTCCGCCGATAACTTATGGTACTGC
>PUQB01000467.1:92475-199082 GCA_003024785.1 Selaginella tamariscina | reverse complement strand
TGTGCTTTACAGAATAACAATGAGATTGAAGAAGGAACAACTGGGAGTGAACAGAGTTCACTGAACTTTGGTGGCAGTTCATCTTCTACAACGAGCGCTGCCATGTGTATATCCAGAGACTTTGGGAGAGAGTGCGGTCCGATGTCTTCCTCGCTTGCCGATTTTCTACCTGATCACCCACTAATGCCGTACACTGAATGGAACATTGACTACTCAGAATTACAGATTCACAACCGTATTGGGATTGGTAATGTGAAGCTTGTCTTTGGTATATAGATGCATGAAGCATGTCTGTGTGTGTGTGTGTGTGTGTGTGTGAATAGATAAGACTAAAATTTTTCCATACGTGTGCTACAATGACACGTTCATACACAGATGTATATATTTCAACTAATATGAATATATCCGATATCTCCAGGGTCTTTTGGTGAAGTATTTCGTGCAACTTGGAGAGGAACGGAGGTTGCGGTCAAGGTTATGCTTGAGCAACACTTGACAAAAGAAAATACGGAAGATTTTTTTAATGAGATTTCACTTTTGAGGCAAGTCGTCCTTTTTTACTCTTTTACTTTTCCTTTTTAACTAACTCCCACACGTTCAACAGCCGGTTGCGGCATCCCAATGGTAAGTTTTTATTCGATTGGTATTGTGATAATATAGATATTTACACACGCTCAGTCAGATACACGTGTTATGCTCATTTAGTTCAAACTTTGTCATTTTATTGTTGCAGTTATATTGTTCATGGGAGCTTGTATGACACCTCCTCGTCTTGCAACAGTGACAGAATATATGCACATGGGATCTCTTTACGATCTCCTACACAGAACCGAACAAGGCAAGCAGCTTAGCTGGCGAAGAAAACTGAAAATGCTACATGACATATGCAAGTAAGCCTTCTGCATGTCACAGTTCCACACAAACTTATGGGTATTTACATGCATTTATATGGTGGCCAAGCTTCTATAGTTTTGATATCTCTCTCTCTCTCTCATGTTCTGTCACAGTTCGGCTTTGTTCTAACGTTCACCAGTGTTTTGTATATCTGTATGTGCATAAGGTGTGTGTGTGTGTGTGCTCTGTCTGAAATTCTTGTGTTACAGGGGGATGATGTGTCTACAACGGATGAACATTATACACAGGGACTTGAAGAGTGCGAATTGCCTAGTGGACAAGCACTGGCGGGTCAAAATCTGCGATTTTGGCCTGTCCCGGTTGTGCACGGACGGTCCTACCATACAAGAAGGTACGGCTGCCGGTACACCCGAGTGGATGGCTCCGGAGTTGCTTCGGAACGAAGCTGTCACGTACAAGTGTGATGTCTTCAGTATGGGCGTTATTATGTGGGAGCTTTGTTCTCTCAAGCGTCCTTGGCATGGTCTCCAACCCGTGCAGGTAAGCCCATCTCTCTCTCTCTCTCTCTTCTCTCTCTCTCTCTCTCTCTCTCTCTTCTCTCTCTCTCTCTCTCTCTCTATCTATCTATCTATCTATCTATCTATCTATCTATCTATATATATATATATATATATATATATATATATATATATATATATATATTATATTCATCTACAAGCACAACACGATCATACAACGTGCATAGCTAGCTATATGAAAACAGCTTGTCCACATTGCATATATATGCATTCTGCACGTATCACGCAATTTTTGAGAACGCATATTCTACGCTCGTTTTGTTCCGTATTTGCAAGATTATTTCAATTAAATACGTTCATTTCCACATGAATTATACTATTTGATAATATAGACTTGTTCAAACATGTACCCCAGTCACATGCTTGTGTTTTGATGTGTGTATTTTATCTATATGTACACACCTCTGTGCGTGCGTGCGTGCATGTGTGTGTCTGTGTGTCACTTTAAAATTTATCCCTTGTAACGAGGTTATTAGATGGTTTTGATAAGCAAACATTAAACTTGTCAATATAACGCACCTCATACTTGCGGTGACATTTTGCGACTATATGATGTCGTATAGTTGATATTCTCGCATTATATAGTTGATATTCTCACATGCATTATATAGTTGATATGCTTTGCGCTTTATAGTAGTATATTTAGTTTCTTTTTAAGCTTGAATGATTTTTGAATGCTGATCGAGGTGATTATTTATATTATATAGAGGATGTTAATTTATGATAGATGCGTGAACGTTTGGAATAATGCTTTTGGTATTATACTTAATACGCTCTATTATTCACATCCAGGTTGTGCAAGAAGTTTCTGTAGAAGGATCTCGGCTTGAAATACCCCAAGGCCCTCTTGGCAAGCTTATATCCGGTAAGAAAAGCTTCATATCTAGTCTGCAGTAGTGTGTTATTGAATATATTCAAGAACACACTACTGCAAACACCTTACTATTTAAACAGCTCCAATGGCACAATACCATATATAATATAATATTCATTAAGCAGATGGTATTATGCATCAGTTTTAGCAACCCATATAGTGATTATGCATACTAGACTGACTTCAATAACACACACACATGCTATACGCATACATACATACATGCATACATACATTGGAACGGTGGCGATTGAATGAATCAAGGCTTAGATTCTAAGGTAACGGGAAAAGAATATTTTAATTATTTATTCTGAATTCAACATTGCTCAGACTATATATAACAACCCTTTTAAACGGGCCAACGGCAATAAAAAATACTAGTATGTATGCATGTGTAAATATGCATATTGAATAAATCACATGAATACAAGTTTAGGATTATATAAACATACACTTTACATCTGAAGATTCAGGCATTTGTACGTAAGTATAACACACATACACACAACAAAATGTTTAATATACACGTATTCATGTATGTTAATGTATGCATGCATGCACAGATTGTTGGCAAGAGAACGCGGAGGAGCGGCCAAGCTACGATAACATACTTGCCCGTCTTGATAACATACTCAAGCGTCTACGCGATTACGAGGTTTTGCTAGGTTAAAAGTTTTTGTGATTGAGTTTGTGTTTGTTGAGTTGTCCGGCTTTTTCTGTACCATACAAATAAGCACGGTAATCCTTTACACTTTACCTTTATGTCAAAAGTTTAATTAAAGACAAAAATAATATATACTATAATAATTAGCGACCTTATATAAATGATAAGATCAATGTCTAAATAATATATTTAACAACTAAAGATGTTTAACTATTATAAAAAGATAATGTTGCTTTTTGGATGTTTAGTTTGTAAAGATGGATTACTTTAATAAAGATGAAATACATGTAAACCTTTTTAATTATGTTTTTGTATTGTTTTTAATTATTTGAAACACAAATGTAGAACATTCTTTATAATTCATTAATAAAGTTTATAATGAATATTTTGTATACGTTCCTAGGTATAAATTTAATTAAAATTCTAATTTTTTTCGTATATATGTATTATTATCTTGTTCAGCATTAGACGCCAACTACTAAGTACATATATGTATACAGTGTTTATTCTTGTGTATGTATATAACATATATACACTTTCTATGTATTTAATATATACAATTTACGTAATAGTAAATGTAATACTATTAATTAATAATATAAATTATTATTACTTATTTAGTACAAATTAAAACGCTAAACCTTAGTTAACCTTATTTTCTTGCCCTTAATTACCCTTAATAAAAAGGTCCCCTTATTAAATCAAAATTTTATTTTTGCCCTTATTATTTATATTGTTTACCCTTTTTTTTTTTTCAAAATGCTACTCAAGTCGATGTATCTCCTCTTTTACTGTTAAATATAGAACTTGCTCAAATCAATTTATCAAAATCTGGGTGAAAAGGTGGTTAATTAACGTAAGAGTTTACTGCATAAAAAGGATCTTTTATAACATAATACAAAATGTAGCCTTTGCTTTTTAAAGACTCGAGAAAACATAGGATAACCTTTGCTTTTTAAAAGCTCCTACAATTAATAGATATTAAATTATATATGGTTATATATGGTGATTGAGTAGAGTGTTTACAAGTTGTTTAATACATTAGAATATTCTTCTGATTTTTCCGCAGCATTAAAAATAATTCCTAAAAGTATAAAATAATAAAACTCCATAACAGTGCCACATTAGCACCAATAACGGGCAAGAATTTATTAACAATGGGTCGTAACAACACTGCTAGTGTACCTCTTTATAAAGATATGGACTTACTATTTGTCAATCACAGTTTTTACTTAGGAATTACAGTTGTTATCCTTCACACAGTGAGTTCATGCCTAGGCTTAACTATTTAATGATTCTTAACTTAATTATTATTATTAATATGATGAATTTATTCCTAAGTTAGACTTTTAACTTAATTATTATTTTTAACCTAGTAAGTTTATAACCCAATTATTATCATTAACGTAGTAAGTCTATCCCTAAACTGAATACTTAACTCATAATATGGACCCTTAATCAAATTATTATTCTTAACATAAAAAATTTATCCATAAGCTAGACCTTTAACTCAGTTGTTATTCTTAATCTAGTAAGTTTATTCTTATGTTAGACTCTTAACCCATTTATTATCTTTAACTTAATAAGTTTATCTTTAAGTTGAACCCTCAACTTAATTGTTATCTTTAATATAATGAGTTTATTTTTAAGTTAGATCTTTAACTTAAATTTATTTTTAAACTTAACTTAGTGAATTTATCTCTTAACCCATTATTTTTAACTTAATGAATTTATTTCTTAAACCTTGGTGAGTTTATCCCTAAGTTGGACTTTAATCTAGATCTTGAACTTAGTGATTGTTATCCTTAACCTAGTGAGTTTACACTTAACTCAATTGTTATTCTTAATTCTATGCATAGTGTAGAACCGCGATTTTGATATTGTCATGTAAGTTTAAGATTAAGATAGCTATTGATGAGGTTTAACAGTCCAATAATGTCACATGGGTTTATAATTTAAAATTGATGGTTTCATTGAACTCAATAGCGCCACTTGAGCTTATAATTTAAAATGATCGTTGATGAGGTCAATGCCCCAATAGTGCCACTTGAATTTAGAATTTACTATGGTCATTGATGGGGTTCAATGGCTCTAATAGTGCCACAGAGATTTAAGATTTAGGATGGTGATAATGTCACATGGTTTTGGAATTTAAGATGTTCATTGATAAACACACACATAACATAATAAAGTTATTATATAAGACTATTACACATGTCCACCATTGGTGGGCTTAATTTATTAATTATTTAACCCACTTGTATCTTTAATTTGGTGAATTTAACTCTAAATTGAATCCTTAACCCAATTATTATTCTTAACCTAGTGAGTTCATTTATAAGTTGTTTATCTCATTTTTAAAGTCAAAGATAAGATTTTGCTTTAACAATTGCTATGTTATAACACTTACAAAATATTTTAAATATAAAACAAAAATATATTCAATATATCATATATCATAATTATGCACTTGCATTATTAAAATGATTATAAAAAAATAACAAGTGTGAAGACTTATTTCTCTCCTAAAGATTCTCTTTCTCATGCACTATTCTATAGCCTTTTTCTCCTCTTCAACCCCTCTTTAGTCCTAATTGAATCATGTTCTCTTCTACCTCCTCATACCAACTGTCATAATAGTTTGCTTTTTGCCTGCATAGCCTTTTCTACAAGTTATTCCTCCATCATAAGAAAGTTTTATGTATTCTATTTTTAGCCTTTAACCTTAAATCTTTGTAGTTTCATCACTACATCTATTTTACTTCTTCCTTCTAATGTTAATCTTTATGGTACTCCTTTTTAATGTTGATCTTCACGGTATATTAATATTTTAGATTTACTTCTTTATACTTTTGAAAATTGTTCTTTTTTTCCTTGAGTTCTTGGTTGGAAGTTGATACCTAAAGTTGTAACACTTAATTTTCTTTATTTTGCTTTTTAGGCTCACTATTTGCTTTCTCTTTTTATTGTTAAATAATTTTTTCTTCATGTTCCTTTAACTTATTTTCTTTGTCTATATTCACTTGTTACAAAGGATGTATAACTTTGGCAGATTTCAACCATGGTTTGCCCAATAATATGGTACATATAGTATCTTTTTTTTTCCATTTGGAAGATAATGAGTGACACACCTTATATTTAAGATCTTTTATAGATATAGTCACTCCTCTCACTATACATATAGACTTAACACTTTTATGATTTGCTAGTTTTAGATTAAGAGGAGTAAGCTCAATAAGGCCTAAACTCAATTTCTTACAAGCATCAATAAAGTTAACTCCTAAACCTTCATCTATAATAGCCCCTTTTATACCAACATATATTATGATGCTAGGTACATACCCATCATAATCACTTTTTTTTTTTTCATAATGCTTCTCTACTCGGTGAATTTCATACCTTGTACAAGTAGGTAGAGATTTTGGAATAATGTTCAACATTTGTAAAATTTAATTTTTAATATATAAAGTAATATGTATTAATTATCCCAATTATTTTTTGACTCAATGAACTCTAAGCCATTAATTTTACCATGTCATCTGAAATATACTTCACTAAAATACTCTATTTTACAAAGATATCCTGTTTCACATGAATATTTTATTCTTTCAGAATATTCCTCTCTAAAATAGAATCAGTTATTTTTAAATCTTTAAGTCTATTCTTGGTTTCTTAACCATAATCCGAAATAAACTCAAGAAGATCTCATTTCTAGAGATGAATGTTTATCTCTTTCATTATCTATACGCTATCATGTGATGTATATACAAAATTTCTTTCTTTTCATGTCACAAATTCCGGTTTATAACATTTACTTTTTTTTGAACATGTTACTACTCTCAGGGCAAGCTAATTTTTTATCTAACTCTCTTTTACATCAATTAATCGACCTCTAGGCTACCATTTGGGAATATTATTTGAAATAAAAAGTTGATTCTTAGGACAATTTGGAAAAATATATCATTTCTCCCCCACATGTATAACAAGTAAGATTAATGAAATTCCTTCTTTGTACTTTTCTTTGTCTCGAACCTTAATAGGTTCTTCCTCATCATTTGAACTATCTTCCTTTCTCTTTAAGAACTTTATCTTTTCTTTTGCTATATTCTTTATTTATCTTTTCTTCTTTTCATAATCTTTTAAATGCTTTACAAGTTCTTTCCTATCTATTTCCTGAATCGTCATTGCATAATACTTATATGACTTATACAATCTTTGTTTATACCATTGCAGCAAGCATCTTCCTTAACATATAGTTTATATTTTTCTTCATGCTTCTTAAAACAGTGTGTATATTTTTTATATAGTTTTATTTTTTTTTTGTAGGATATTTCAAAACTTCTCTAAGTGTTTTTTCAGCAACTCTTCATTTTTAAAATATTCTTAAAAATTTCTATAACTCTCGCATAATCTTTTTTTACATCTTTTTTTAACTTATAATACCAATCAGATGCATTTCCTTTTAATGTGTTAGGAAATATAAATAACTTATCTACATTGCTTACTTTATACAACTTTATAAGTTCCTCAAATTGTAATAAATGTCTTTTAAGATTTTCCTTCTTTCTTATGTAAATATTAGGTATATCAATGTTCCTCTCAACGGGGAAAAGTGTTATATTAGACATTCTTAGTGGGCTTTCTCTACCTTTCTTTGCACTATGACAGGGAGATCTATTAAAAAATCATGTTCTTCGATGAGTGCCTTTTAACTTCTCTTCTATTGCAATATGATAGTCTATATCATAGTGTATATCCTTCACACCTTTAATGACACTTTCTCATATTTAATCAATGAGTCTTATAAGAGCTTCTTGCTTATTGGTAATATTTATTTGCTTTACACGGGCAGCCTCTCTCTCGGCCTGCTTATTATTTCTTTTTCTTACTAGAGATGGATTAGGATTATGATACTTCTAAGGCTCCATCCATCATTATATATACACACTTTTGTTTCCTACTTAAGCTCTACTTCATTTAGAGCTATTTCATATATATTACTTCTCATTTAGGAATTTTATGAATTCCTACACAACAATGGCGAAATCCCTTTGTGTTCACCATGTATTAACATGGAAAACTTTCATGTGTGTAGAGATCACTATTCACACAGTATAAGAAACGTTTCCCAATTAAAGTTTAGGGGATTTCATTCTTCTATTAGCTCTATATGTCATTTAATATCTCGTTTCTAAAGTTAAGGATAAGATTTTGCTTTGGACATTGCTATGTTATAGCATTTACAAGATATCTTGCCCATAAGACAAGAATATGTTTAATATATTTTATATCATGACCATGCACTTGCATTATTAAAATGATAACAAAGAATAACAAGTGTGAAGACTTACTTCTCTTCTAAAGATTTTCTCTTTCTCATGCACTACTTTATAGTCTTTTTATCCTCTTTAGACCCTCTTTAGCCCTAACTAAATCCTATCCTCCTCTACCTCCTCATACCAAATATCATAATCGTCTGCTTCCTACTTGCATAGGATCCTTCCTACTGCCATAAGATTTTTCTTGTACAGAGGATTTTCTTATTACTCATTTCTTATGAGTTATTCCTTCACCATAGGAAAGTTCTATGTATGTAATGTTTTTACATGCTATATTTTTGGCCTTTAACAAGAGGCATTTCCTTAAAGGTTCCCCACATTGAGTCATGGTTTACAATGACTACAAGACCTCATGTACTTACAAATAGCCCGATTATTGAGTCATTTATCTCAACATTTCTACCTCGCTCTTTAACCAAGTAATATAACATTTAACCAATAATGCCAAACTTGTTTTAGATTAAACTTGTTAAAGTTTTAACCCAAAGGGCCAGCACGTGGCTATCAAGTGACCATTCATCATCAACACACTATGTGAGCAATGCTAAGTCTACTAAGATGACCCTAAGAGTTTAGCTTAAGTGTTCAAATAGGAATGAGACTTAGGATTCTACCATATACAAGTCCCCTAAAGTGACCATCCCTCGAACTCTAAAGGATAATCCGAGTAAACTTGAAGATCCTATCCCATAAGACCTTGACAGGTTCATGCCTTAAACCTGACATGTTTTATACATACTCTTGTGATAAAGCTAAGGCATCATTACTTACCACTTGAGGAAACCCTACCTAAGGGGAGGGGATTTTAGGGCATGGGTTAGGGTAACCCTAAGGTTAGGTCAACCCTAAGGGTGTTACAAGGGATATTCTTGCCCATGTCCTGGCATTGGCTTTGCTCACTTGCCTTCACTTGTGCTAGCACTTTGTATAAGTAGATGGGAGAACATTGAGGAAAAGTTCAAAACTTTATCTTCACCCATGGGATAATAGGCTCTCCCTCATCCATGAGTACAAACCCTTTTAGCACTTAGTGAGGAAACGAGTGTTCTATTAAGTAAATCCCCTAAGGTTAAGTTTGGAGAACATAACCACATGAGTGCCTCATGAAAAACTCTTGCTAATGAGCTTAAGTTGTTTATTTCTTGGATATGTTCCCACATCCCCAAAAAGACCACCCCTAGCCAAGTGTGCTTACTAACACACCTGATTATGCAACCTAACATCCCTTGAGCAAATGCCCAAGGCTTAGCACCCTAAGCACAAGCATGCATGCTTACTAGGATATTCAAACCTTCAGTGTCAAACATGTGTATCAATGTCTTTACTTAAAGGGCCAACACATGGCTACCAAGTGGCCATTCGACATTAACACTCTGTGTGAGTAATGCTAAATTTTTCAAGAGTCTTAATAAGATGCCTAAATAGGCACGAGGCTTAGGGTTCTACCCTAAGTCCTTTAAAATGACTATTCCCTAAACCTTAAAAGATAATCCAAGTAGACTTTAGGATTCTGTCCCAAGAGACTTAGATATGCTCATGTTCTAATCTCATTAAGGAAACCCTGCACATACCCCCATAATAAAGCTAAGGCATTATGACTTACCCCTTAAGAAATCACCCTCATCCGAGAGTACAACCCCTTTAGGGTGACAAGGAGTATCCTGACACATGACTAACCCCTAAGAGTTTGAGTGGCCAAGTCATATCTTAGACCTAAGACTACTACTTAGTGAAGACATAAATGAGTGTTGTAAGTGAACACGAGTGTTCTATTAAGTAAACTCCTTAAGTCTAAGTTTGAATAACCCTAAATACACGATTTCACAAGTGCCTCATGGAAAAGGCTCCTACTAATGAGCTTATTTTGTTCAACCCCTTGATCCCAAAGAGAACACCCCTAACCTAGTGTACAAATAGCATACTTAATTATGTGACCTAACCTTCCTTGAGCCAATGCATAATACTTAACACCTTGATGCAAGCACAAACATGCATGCTTACTACCCTTCGGCATTAATCTCATGAGACAACCCAAAGGGCATGCCTTGGGTGTTAAACCATGTGCCATCTAAGCTAGTGTTACATCTTCATGTAACACTGTTTCCCAAGATGTGAGATATCTCGCCAGATTCAAGAGTTACACCTAGTGCCACAAATGTGGCTCACAAATGCCACCTCTATAACCCCTTTAAGAACCCTCAAGAACTTGGTAAAAGAACCTATCAATCGAGATCCCACACTCATAGTTGAACAAAGATACATGTGCCTTACTTAATTGCAAGTGCTACTTTTTTAACCCTGCATTCCAACAAAACCTCCCAAGCACGGATTCACCAATGTTAAAGGTAAGTTACCTCAAAGGTGAGATGTACCTCTATCTTCTAGAAATTGAGGTGGCACAACAGAGGGTTGTGCCTTGATGACACAAGCTAGAGCTTGCACCGGTAAAAAAATAACAAGCTCAGTTTTGAACACAAGAACTCTCACTGTCAGAGTTTTAACCTGAAAGGCCAACATGTAGTAACACGAGGCTGTCAAGTGGCCTTCTAGCGTCATCACCCTATGTGGGCAATGCTAAGTCTTTTAAGATGAACCCCAAGAGTCTGACCTAGATGCTTAATTAGGCTGAAGACTTAAAGCCCTACTCTAAGTCCCTTAGAATGACCATTTCCTGAACCCTAGAGGATAACTTGAGTAGACTTTAGGATCTTCTCCCAGTAGACTTAAACATGCTCATGCCCTAACCCCATAGAGAAGATATGTTTCACACATACTCTCATGACAAAGTTAAGGCATCGTCACTTAACCCTTGAGGAATCACCCTCTTTTGGGAGTACAACCCCTTTGGGGCAACAACGAGTACCCTGAACCACGACTAACCCTTAAGGGCTTGAGTGGCCAAGTCATACCCTAGACCTAGGGCTAGTACTTAGTGAGGACACAAGTGTGTGCCGTAGGCGGACATGAGTGTTTTGCTAAGCAAACTCCCTAAGGCTAAGTTTGGATAACCTTAAGTACATGACCTTGCAAATGCCTCACGAAAAGGCTCTTGCTAACAAGCCTAAGTTGTTCAACCCATGGATTCCAAGGAGAACACTCCCCTAACCAAGTGTGCCAAAGCACACCTAGTATGAGACCTAACCTCCCTTGACCAAATGCCTAAGGCTTAGCACCCTAGTGCAAGCATAAGTATGCCTGTTTGTTAGAGTATTCAACCCCTTAGTGACAAACTCATGACACAACCCCAAAGAGCGTGCCTTGGGCATTGTATCGTGTGACGTTTAGCCTAGTGTCACATCTTCATATGACACTACCTTCCACGATGTGGACTATCGTGCCATAGCCCCTTAGATTTCAAGAGTTGCACCAAGTGCCACAAATGTGGCTCATATATGCCAACTCTAGAACCCCTTAATGAACCCTCAAGAACTGAGTAATGTGAACATGTTAAACAAGATTCCACACCCATAGTTGGACAAGGACATGAATGTGCCTTGCTTGGCCATGAGTGCTACACCTAACTTGACATGGAAAAGGTTGGAGATAAGCCTCAACCTCTGCCCCTTGGAATGTGCATTCTAACAAGACCTTTCAAGCATGGATTCACCAATGTTAAGTGTGGGACATACCCCTATTATTTAGAAATTAGGGCGGCACAACAGAGGGTTGTACCTTAACGACACAAGTTAAAGCTTGTACCGGCAAAAGAGCAACGAACTCAATCATGAATCTAGGAGCTCTCCTACATGTACACAAGCCCCTCTTTTTTTCCTATTTACATAAGTGGGATGGCATGGAATCTCATTCTCAAAGGGAATATACTTGGTAAATTAATAAACCCTAACTTGAGGGGTTTAGCGGGTGGGGTTAGGTCAACCCTAGGGGTATTTATACCTATACCCAACATGCCAAACTCACTAGAACCACTTAAAAACCTAACCGAGACACAAGAAACTAGAGTAAGAATTTTTTAGATGGAAGTGCTAACTTCACCCTTTCTTACAAATACCTAATGACACCCGGCCGAACCATCACTATATACTCAAGTGCACTAAGTGGGCTTATTTCTTCTACACCTAACACTTATCAACATAGTTCAGTAAGTAACAATAGTCAACATCCAAAGTAAAGAGGAATCATAATAAAAATTATGACACTCACTACATATCCTACTTAATATATGTGACAGAAGTCTCCCTCCCTATTTTTTTGTTTTGTAAAGTGTGCTAGCACAGAATATCATTCTCAATAGGAATATATTTGGCGAGTTTAACCTTAACGACCCTTTGACCCCTAAACCCTAATCTAAGGGGTTTATAAGTTAGGTCAACCCTAGGGTATTTCTCCTCATATCCAATATGCCAAACTCACCAAAACTAGTTAGGAACATAACTGAGACATGAAAAATCAGAGTAAGAGTTTTTTAAATGAAAGTGCTAGCGTTGTGTAGAGTTTCTTGTAAGTACTTAATGACACCCAATAGAACCATCATTAGATACCTAAGTGCATTAAGCAGGCATGTTTCCTCAACACACAAAGCTTGTTAACATAATTCGGTAGGTAACAACAATTAATGTCCAAAGTAAAGAAAAGTCATAATAAAAACTATGACACAACACTTAAAGTTGTGCTTTGAGCATTGTACCGTGCTCTAACCCAATGTCACATGTTCATATGACATTATTTCCCAAGATGTGGCCTATCTCGCCATAACCCCTCAAACTCAAAGGCTATGTTTGGTGTCACAAATGTGGCTTGCAAATGCTAACCTTGAACCCCTCTTTATGAACCTTCAGGAACATGGTAAAGATAATTTAATAATTAAGATCTCCGCGTCCACAGTTGGACAAGGACATGGTTGTGCCTTACTTAGCTACAAGTGCTGCTCTTAGCTTGCCATAGAAGAGGAGGTTGGAGATATGCCTCAACCTCTAACCATTGAAATTTATACTCCGACAAGACCTCTTAAACATGTATTCACCAATGATACGGGTTGGACAACCCTTAAGGTGTGACATAGCCTTATGCACTGAAAGTTAGGGTGGCATAATATGGGTTGTGCCTTGACGACACAAGCTAAATCTTGCCCTAGTAAGAGAATAACGAGCTCACTTTGAACACAAGAACTCTCTTTACAACTACCCTACCTTATTTCCGTGATGAAGCCCCCCCCCCTCCCCCTCCCCCTCTTTTCCTACTTATATGAGTGGGCTAGCATGAAAAGCTAGCCCCAATGTAGTGAGTTAGCTTGCTTAACCTAACCCTAAACCTAACCCCAAGAGGGTGTGGGGTTAGAGAAACCCTAGGAGTGTCCCTAACCATCTAACACACCCACAAACAACGGAGAGTTCTAAATGGTAAGCTCCATCTTCATCAAAGTTTCTTGAGATATTTAGTGACAGTCAACCAAACTACCCCTAAAGACCTAAATGCATCAAACAGGATTCTTTTTCACTCATTCAAAGACTTGACATAAAAAGGTAAGATCATAAATTGCTTGAAGGTAAATTAACACCAACCCTAGTGGAATCTAAATAGCTAACATTTGGACATGGTTCATATAATGCTACCAATTAATGCTTTTGCTTAAGATGTTATAGTTTTAACTTGGTGAGTTGATTACCTAAGTAAAGATTGTGGGATATGTAAGATATATAAAAAAAAGATTTAAGCGAACTTGTGTTATTATGACCAAAGGCCCTCCGATAAATGCCAATTAACCCTTTGCCTAATTGGTTTAAGGGGAGAGGAAAATGTTATGACACATGATGTATTAAACCACATTGTTTGTAAATGAATTTCAAATTATGGTGACTACAAACAATTTAAGATTTGAAATGATTTGCTATTTTACAATGAATTACTATATATACCAAAAGATTCTTTGCATCTTTAAGTATTATAATTGTTGTGCTACCATTGTTACAAGACATTTTGGGGCTTGTAAAACACTCGAGCTTGTTACTTGTCGGTACTGGTGACATCAATTTTGTGAGTACATAGCTAACTTTGTTCAAACTTGTGATATGTGTTGTTAGTTCACATTATCACTTAAATTGATCCAACCACTACTGATTCCAATTAAAGAATGTTGTTTGCAGGTCCCATGCTGTACAAAATCCGTTCCACCTATGGCCTTGCAGATTCCATATAATGAACCCCTCTCACGTTCCTTTCCTCCACTCTTAATTTACTTTAGACAATCTGTACATGAGTTTCTCAATTAAAATTCTAATAATATATCATATTAAGTAATGAAGTATATGTTAAGAATATATTTAATTGAAACGTTTAATTCCAGTTTTATAAAAATTAAGATAGGAAGATTGATATATTTTTAAAATATGTCTTAGTTGGAGTATATGCATGTGTTTAAAATGATATGTTATAGTTTTGTGTGGGAGTATCTTAATATAAATATGTATGTTTTATAATGAGTATGTATTAAAATGGAATTAGGTTATATTCCACCGTTTGAAGCTTTATATATATATATATACACGAGTATATTATAATAATCATATGAGATCAGAAATAAAAGGACAATACATTTATAAATACAATTCAAACTATACTAGTTTCAATTAGCTTATTTTTCTATGATTAAAATTTTCAAGGAAAGTTTAAGATTGATATTCTTAAATAATTCTAAGATGGTTTTTAAATACCTAGAGTAATTTCACATATAAAAAAGATTCCAGTGGCATTACTATTTCGATTAATAAAGATCGAGTTGAGTTTTAAAGTGATTTTTGTGGAAAATAAAATAAGCTTTTTACAAGGTTTAAAAATAAATATTTATATTTTTTAAAAATTCTTTATATTCTGCAACTTAAAATTAAAAAATAAATCAATTAAAATAGTAGGTTAAATGTGCATGACAAGGATAGTAATACATTAACATAACAACACTTGGTTCATATTTAGACATGAAAATCCCATTATTAATTTTAAAATTAAAATAAAAATTTTTAATTTATAATTTATAAATTTAAATTTAAAACTAATAATATCATTTTAATTAAATGTAATATATAATATAATATTTTAAATAAAAAGATAAAAACTCATTTTTGCTTTCGTATGGTAGATCTCAATCGTCGAAAGGCTCGGCAGTCAACAAGAGCAATCAGCACAACACATATCGAAGCTAACCAAACAGAAATGAGCTACTAAGGCAATGCTAGCAGATGGTAGATAGAGTACATTTTTGTACTCGAGGGTTAAGGAGGCAATTGAAAGACATTTGGAGAAAACAAGAATGGCGAACGAAAACAAGAGAGATACGGTTCTTGAGAGAATTTCACTCTTAAATCTGCCTGGACGGTGAAGGAGGTGAAGAAGAGAGACCTCGACCAACTAAGATATTAACTTTCTACCTTGTCTTTCAGTTTCCTTAACCAAGTTTTTGCCCTTATACCCTTGACATGCAGATTGCGTGACATCACCTTTACCCGTTGATTTTAGGGTTAGGGTTCCGTTGAGACGAGATGCTCTGTTTTTTGAAGATGGTGCATGTATAAATGCGGTCAGGTTTTTGATATTTTGTTTCACGATGTCATTGAGAAAATCTGACCTAGGCCGACAACGTCTGTGTGGTGGTATTTAGGTAGGGTAATATAAGTCTTCTCTCTTCTTCCACACACTTAACCAGTTGTCTCTGGCTCGCTCTTCTATCTGTCCCCGGGTCGCATTTTAGGGTTTTCATCGGCGATGAAGAAGCCGGTCCTCATTCCGGCGGCGGAAGACGAAGCCGCTCCTCAGCAGCGACTCTCGCCTTCGTCCGGCCAGGGCGCAATCGAAAATTCCATGGTGTCGGCGAGAGCTGAGAAGAATGTATCGGCTGCGGCGAGGAGCGACACCGGGGATGAACAGCCGCGAGATGGCGGCCAGGAATCTATCATCGTGGAGCGTCGCGCAGGCGATTTCTCTGTAACCTGTAAGTGGACAATCGCGCAGTTCTCTAGAGTCAAGGCACGGGCTCTGTGGAGCAAGTATTTTCAAGTCGGCGGCTTTGATTGTCGTCTTCTTGTCTATCCGCGCGGCGATTCGCAAGCTCTTCCCGGATATCTCTCTATCTATCTGCAGGTGACGGATCCGAGGAGCGCTTCATCGTCCTCAAAATGGGATTGTTTCGCCAGCTACAGATTGTCCGTCGTGAATCAGCGGGATGAGAGCAAGTCTATAACACGCGATTCCTGGCACAGATTCTCCGTGAAGAAGAAATCTCACGGCTGGTGCGATTTCAGTCCTTCCTCCACGCTCTTAGATCCAAAAACCGGTTTTCTCCTCAATGAGTCGCTGGTTATCACTACGGAGATCCTTATTTTGAACGAGACGAGCACACGCGACAGCAATGAGCTCAATCCGCCTTCCGAGTCTCTTAGCGGCAAATTCACGTGGAAAGTTCATAACTTTTCCTTGTTCAAGGAGATGATCAAGACTCAGAAGATCATGAGCCCCGTTTTCACTGCTGGGGAATGCAATCTCCGGTCAGCGTGTACCAATCCACGGTTGGCGGAGTTGAGTACCTGTCCATGTGTTTTGGAGAGCAAAGATACAGAGAAGGTAAAACGCAACACATCCATATTATAATAACAGTTTTATAGTTTCAATTTGTCTCTGTGCTATCTATGCACAAATGCATCTAAATGCATGCACACCTGTACATTTTCGTGCTGTAGTTATTCTGAGTGCAATATGATTTGTGAATATTCAAGGAAGTATGTCGTAATATAGAATATATAATATGCTCTTTCTTAAGTACTTTACATGTAGTTACAACAAACAAGCAAACACACGCGCACACACAATCAATCAATTAACATAACGGTTTCTATAGGCGGGTACCACGGGTATGGATCGGAGCTGTTGGTGTTTTGTTCAGGATGTCGGTGTTGAATCAGAAACCGGGAATGAGCCACACACACAGGGATTCATACGGGCGGTTTGCAGGTGACAATAAGACCGGTGATAATACGAGCTTGGGTTGGAATGACTATATGAAGATGGCAGACTTCATTTCCCCAGACATGGGCTACCTCGTAGATGATTCGGCCACCTTTATTGCGTCGTTCTACGTGATAAAGGAATCCAGTACCTTCACGAAGACGTTTGCTGTTAGTAATGGACGATCGAGTTCTAGAAAAAGTGATGGGTTTCATGGGAAGTTTGTCTGGAGGATAGATAACTTCACCAAGCTCAAAGATCTTCTCAAGAAACGGAAGATCACCGGTCTCTGTATCAAAAGCCGCCGTTTCCAAGTTGGTGGCCGCGACTGTCGGTTGATCGTCTATCCCCGAGGTAATATCTTTTGTGTGTATGTAAATACACTCTCACTCTCTCTCTCTCCCTCCCTCCTTCCTCCCTCCTCTCTCTCTATGCCTCTTTCTGGTTGTCGATATATGTACAGCAGATCACAGACAGGCAATCACAGACATATCTTTAATATACTGAATATACTTATATGCATACAGGAACACATGCCTGGTATGTTATATATGTTTACCAGTGTATGTACATATGCATTTCGCTATATACGGACGCACGTACATACGTCGTCTACTTATTTAATTATGCCTTCATGCAGGCCAATCGCAGCCGCCCTGCCATCTTTCAATGTTTCTGGAGGTTACGGACCCGAGAAGCAATGCAGCGGACTGGAGTTGTTTCGTTAGTCATCGGCTATCAGTGGTAAACCAGCGTGCTGAAGACCGGTCAGTTATGAAAGAGTCTCAGAACCGTTACTGTAAGGCTGCTAAGGACTGGGGATGGCGTGAATTTGTCACTCTAACCAATCTGTTCGACCAAGACTCTGGTTTTCTCTTACAAGACACGGTTACATTCTCTGCTGAGGTTCTTATTCTCAAGGAGTCATCTACAATGGTAGAAGTTCACGAACATGGCGATGGATGTCCTGGTATCAACAGGGGTACATTCACGTGGAAAGTTGAGAATTTTCTTGCCTTCAAAGAGATCATGGAAACCCGGAAAATATTCAGCAAGTTCTTTCAAGTTGCTGGCTGCGAGCTTCGAATCGGTGAGTTATGTACTATATTGACATAATGATACACTGTGTGCGTTTATATACATGTATATTTCCACATGCATATGACAAATGACCGTCTCAATGTGACTTGTATCTCACATGCAAGTTATAATATGCATGTGAGTGACAGAGATAATAGTTTGACTGCTTATGGTGCACGTTTATATTGAGTGTATAGATATTATGGGTAGAGATAGGAAAGCTCATAGTGTGCGTGGTTTAATTTTGTCTGGGCAGGCGTATATGAGTCCTTCGACACGCTATGTATATATCTGGAAAGTGATCAGTCACCGAGCACGGATCCTGAGAAGAACTATTGGTGAGGTACCGGATGGCCGTGGTGAATCAAAAGCATACAGATCGAACTGTGTGGAAGGAGTCTTCAATCTGCACAAAAACATGGAACAACTCAGTGCTTCAGTTCATGAAGGTGTCTGAGATGGTCGAACCAGATGCTGGATTTTTGTTACGTGACACGATTATTTTCGTTTGTGAGATCCTGGATTGCTGCCCGTGGTTTGAGTTCTCGGATTTAGAGGTGTGTGTGTGTGTGTGTGTGCAGATAATGCCACTAGTCTATGCCCCTCCCCTCCCTCTCTCTCTCTCTCACACACACACACACACATTACATTCCTTCGTGAAGCTTATCGAGTGTATATCTACTTATACATTATGTATAACACAGAAACTTAAATTTACTTGCGTGTGTGTGTGTTTGCATACGATGTAGTACATATGAGGTGGTATAGCAAGCTGGTCATCTACACACACACACACACACACTTACATTCATATGCAGGTCTGGAATTCAGACGATGAGCAGGACAGTCTGTCTACAGATCCAGACGAGATGCTGGAATCTGACGACAGCGACGTGAACAGTACAGACGAGGAGGATTTCTTTAGAGGCTTACTAGCAAGAGCAGGATTCAACATGAATTTTGGTGACAATCCTCAGCTACTCCTGGACCCATCGCAGCTTCAGGTGAATCTGCGTGAGAAACTGCTCCTGGATGCCGGGGCTGTAGCTGCATTTCTCACAGGGCTTCGTGTTTATTTGGAAGACCCAGTTAAGGTGAAACGGCTGCTGTTGCCAACAAAAGTCATCCGTAGGTATGTGTGCTCGTTGACACATATGCGCATATCCAATGGTTTATATACTACGGTCATAATTAAAAGCGTAACTATAGAGTTTGTAAATTTATCATGTAGATGTAAAATCCTCATATGCTTGTATCTATGTGTTTGCATATGCTTCAAGTATATAAATTTGTAAGCTTATTTGTATGTTATGTATGTTTTAAGTTTCTGTAATACCAGACGTATATTACGTTCTTATATAGATACAATGTAAACTTATCTGTATGAGTAATATGAAGGTACAAGTAAGACCGTAAATGGGAGATCGGAGGCTACATCTCCCAGCTTGATGAACTTGTTCATGGGTGTGAAGGTCCTACAGCAGGCTATAGTGGATTTACTGCTGGATATAATGGTGGAATGTTGTGCACCTGAAGAAAAGAAGACTATCATCGATCCTACAACTAAGGTACTGTTAAGCTACTTATATAATATGTACATGTAAACTATTACACAGTATATAGTGTGTGTTTATATGTGTGTTATGTATGTAGATGAAGGTTCCATCGAGTACGGAAGATGGCGGTTGTGCTGTCCAGGCTGACAGGCTATTCTCAGAGAGGCTTGATCATGCTTTTGATGGTTTTACCTGTTCTCAAGCTGTACAAAGTTCAGATTCGGATACTGGTTATGGAGTTTGCTACGATCCGTCAGACAATCATGCAAACGAGGTTTGTGATTTAGATTGTTTCATATATATTCATGGACTGTTATATGCGTGCAGACCTTTCAATATATACCTGTGTGGTTATGGTGTGCAATGTGTATATACGTGCAAAATACACACAACACACACACACACACATAGACAGACAGATGCATGTTGATACATAAATTCATGTGTGTGGTTGTGTGTGCAATTTTGAATGCGAATTGTGTCGTTTAATGCTGTTTTATGTTTTTTCGAGAAGCTAAGGTGGCCAGAGCAATCGGAGGAGCTTCTGGGGCTGATTGTGAACTCATTGAGAGCGTTGGATGGTGCAGTGCCTCAAGGATGTCCAGAGCCACGACCAGGCAAAGTCTGCTAAGAAGATGGCATTAGTGCTATCGCAAGCACCTAAGCACCTACAGCACGACTCTTGCAGCTTGTTCCAAAGCTTGTTGGCCCTTCTGAATGACGAAGCCGCTTCTGCTTTACTACATTGGCTGCAAAAAAGAGATTTAGATCCCGCCCTCCAACTCTCGGTAATTGAGTTAAATCAATATTAAAATAGATATCTATATACCTCTTCCCGTAAACATACGTGTAGCTTGATACAACATGCTTGTACTTGTGTTGTGAGTGTATGTGTAAGTGTGTGGCAATATATGTAGGCGTATATTTCAATAAAAAACTATATGTAGAGGTGTATGCTTGTGTCTAAACTTTCTATAGCTCATTTCTTTTTTGTTTTTCAGGCTTTCAGTTCATTGACTCGGCTGGAAGTCAGTAATAGAGCATGGGGGCAGATCCTACATCACGCACTATTTATTCTTCCTGACTGTAGAGACGACTCCTTGGCTATTATCATATCCTGCATCTTCAAGGCTGCTAAGAACTGCCACCAGTTGCCTCAAGCGGTAAAGTGTGAATATTTCGATTGTATTTCATATTGTTATACACCATCTAACAGCATATGAAAATCTATGTTTCATGTAAATAGATTATTAGTACTATCGCATATATATATATATGTGTGTGTGTGTGTGTGTGTGTGTGTGTGTGTGTATGGGTATGGGTATGCATATAGTATGTGTTTGTTAAATTTATATCACTATTTTACTCATGTCTTTTGATAGCAGGCTAAAGCTATTCGAGCGCGGTTGAAAGAGCTGGGGCACACTGTTCCTTCGAAGGTATTGGATGTAGTACGCAGCACGATATGTAGCTGTATGGAAGCAGGGGAAGCATTACTCAGGGACATCGATGCGGACTGCAAACTGCATGACAGTGAAGCTGTATTTGACGCTTCTTGTGGTCCAGTCTCTTGGAGGATTGCGGACGTCGACGCCGTCCTTGAAATGCTCGCTGTTCCTTCTCTCACGGCGAATGCGCAGATGGTTTTCGAACGTGCCATTGCCAGGGGTGCTTTCAGCGAGCAATCAGTTGTTATGGTTCTAGAACGACGAAGTTTGGAATCTGGGTAACTTTAACAATATATATGTATATAACTTATTTAGTAAATTGGTTATGCACGTTACATACATTGTATTAACTCATGATTATTATATTCTTCTCTTTTTACACATCTGTAATGTGTTCTAATTAATGATATTTTAACTTGTTAATGTACTACGAAATTCTATAGCACAATGTAGCTCAGATGTGTACTGAATTTGATTCCACGTTGTTTACCCGCTATATTGTACTTAGAAAATTATACTACAATAAAATAATACTGAAGGTGTGTGTGTATTGGGTATTGAATTTATATTCATTTCCTTAATAGTGGCAGTGAACCTACGATGAACGATGAGTTCCCAGCAATTCACGAGCTTGCACGAGCCTTGTCACGATCGAAGGATGCAAGAGTGCGGGAATTCATCAGCACAGTGTACCAGATCATGTTCAAGGTGTATACGGACCCTGTGTACCGGCAAAAGATGCTTGAGGGTCTTGTCGAGCGTGCAACGAGTAGTAGCATACACGAGGTGGAACTTGGTTTGGAAATTTTGACGTGTTTAGTTAGGGAAGAAGAAGGGACTGCTCGTCCCGTGCTTGATATGATGCGGAAGACGACAGGTATATAAGTAGCTCAATAAGTATACTATGTATTGAACAGTCATGTATGCAATATTCTGCTTGAGTGTTATCGCTAGTAAGAACTCGCTGTATCCAGGCCTGTTTAAGCATTTTCCCATGAATGTGTAAGCTGAGCTAGTTTAGTCTCTCATGACATGATGCATACTATATTGTGTATATGTGCTTATACATACATGCATAGCAGAGAACTGCAAGTTGGAGGTGGGGTTAAGGCTACAGGAGCTTCGTGCTACACAAGAGGAGCTTAACAAGGCTCGCAATGAGAGGCAAGTTGACCTCAATCGTTTGACAAAGGAGAAGGCTTTCGTTATGCAGAGATTATCCGATGCCGAGGCTGTACAGTCCCGCCTTAAGGTACGTGTACGGGTGCATGTGCTTGTGCATGCGCCTTTCGCACCACCCCGTTCATAATGAAATGTGAACTGGTCCCCGGCTCTGGTGTGTGGTTGTGCGTGTGTGTGTGTGTGTGTGTGTGTGTGGGTGGGGGGGGGTGGGGAGGGTACTATATACATCCTTTAAAAATTTAATATGAGATAATATTTCAGGCTGAGTTGAAAGCCGAGTAGACAGGTCAGCGAGGGAAAAGGCGGAGTGTACAGAGAGACTGAGAAATGCAGAGAACCAATTAGAGTGGGTAAGAGGAGAACGGGACGAGGAAAGATCCAAACATGCCACCGAACGTAAAACTCTTCAAGATAAGATACGTGATCAAGAGTCCCAGCTTTCTCAACTCTGGTCACGCAAACGCGAAGACATGAAGGTAAGTTGTGCATGTACCATACGCATAGACTTACATTGTGCCTGCTTGTATCCATGCACGTACGCACTCTGTATCCATGTGTGCTATCACACACGCACGCGGGTGCCTGTCTATGGATGCATGTATATGCAATATTCACTGTGTTTGTGGTGTATATGGTATTCTTATATTAATAGATATAGTATATGTCACATAAAGCTGACATTATGTAAACATGGCTATACACACATAACTGATGTTATTTTTATGCAGAGAGCGACAAAAGAGAAAAATGCATTGGTTGAAAAGGTGAAGACAGCAGAAGCCTCGTGTTCGACGTACGAAGAAGAACTAAAGCGTTTAGCAAAAGAGTCTGTTGGCCGTGAAAAAATGTGTCAATCGCAGGGAGAAGAAATCCGTGAGCTGAAAGAAGCCTTAGAGCGTTCCCGGAGTGATTGTCGTGCAAAGGAGCAGCAAGTTGCTGAGTATGAGACTCGAGTTCGGAACACACAGGGTAGACTCCAATCTTGGGAGGTGCGTGACTAGGACCTTATTATAAAATATGTGTTATGTATGCATATAAGAGTCTATAGGTGTGTGTATGTATGTTTGCGCTCCTGCTGTACAGCCAACATTCTGTCCCTGTTCTGTGTGCATCCTTACATATAGGAAATATATAAATACGTGCAAAACATGTGTGCTCATGTCTATAAGTGTATGACATAGACAAAGATTTGTATCAGATATATTGCAATGTGTGTCTGTGTGTGTGTGTGTTTTCACAAAGATATACTCAATTCATCAAGATATACATGAAGAGTGTAACGTCTATACATATGTGTGTGTGAGATTTGGATGTAGATATGAGACAAGTCTTTGTGTGTAGCTTTTTATGTATATTTATTCAATACATCAAACTATACCGAAGAGACGGCATTCAATGATAAGCTGTTCCTTTATTGCAAAAGGTCTGCCTATTAACAACCTTAGAACACCTACTTAGTTAATCAATCTAATAACGATACATATAATCTTCTGACTTAGAAGAGTTGCATTCTACTGAATAATGGTAAAGTGGTGTAAAACTAAAGATGACCACTCGGTAGCCATAGTATAAAAGCTAGGGTGTATTTGCTAGTCAATCTGTTTAGGAAAAATATAACTAAACTTTTCTATATTAATGACCGTCTGTGATTATGCAGGAGTACTCACGTATACTAAATGCATCATTGCGTGAGGAGCTCCAAAGACAGGCACCTCTATACGGAGTGGGCTTGGAGCAACTCTCATTAAGCGAGCTCGACGAACTTGCACAAATACACGACGAGGGACTTCGACAGGTACACATGCATATATATGTCTATCATGTCATGTATCTAGGACTAATGTGAATACATGTATATACTCGGTGTCTTATCTGTACATATAAATGTATACGTGACGGATATCTTCCTTTATGTTCGATTATATATGGCTGATTCAGATGTTGTATGCGATTATGACACATTGTACGTATCTGTGTGTCTATGTATCTATCAGATCATAAGGCGTTCATAAACCACATATCTAAACGTTATGAAATACGCATTGATAAATGTATAAACATACATGTGGCATATACATGGGTATGTATATCTGAGTATACATGTATCTATATAACATTTGTTATGTGCGATTGTATATATATGATATATGTATGTACGTATGCATGATATCCGTATGTGTACAGGTGAGAGCGTTTCAAAGAAGAAGACAAGGTGACATTGCAAACGTTTCGCATGGGCATCCTGGTCATCATCCAGCTGTTTACGGTTTACCGGCAATTGCGAGCACTGGCATAGGTGGTCATATGCTGGTCCACGGTAACGGACGGTTAAATGGTACACATCAAGTAAGCTCATGGTACCTTCGACATCGTAAACGGACACAGGTTATGTATGTATATGGTCTCTTTATATCCGCTTGTAATCATATCATCTATTCGTGGACGAGTGTCTGTGTGTTATACCATCACGGATTCGAGATTGCGTCTCATGCAAATCTATGATGGACGGATATAGATGAGAGAGACATTTGTATACACGTCCATATAGATGAGAGAGACATTTGTATATACGTCCATATAGATGAGAGAGACATTTGTATATTGAGTATAGGCTCTAGTTGATTTATGCACTTTGATGTGTGTCATATGTGTGCATTGCATCACACACACGTGTGTATAATGCAAACATGCATAATAGGTGTCAGGGTGTTAAGCGGAAACTTTGATAGATATTTAGCTGATGTAGTTATGTACATAATACAGTTGCGGCATACGCTGTGTACAGGCGCATGTCTGTATGTAGATACACAGCGTATAGTCACACATTATATTGATACATTATGTCTGTATCTCTGTGTGTATAATTGTATTTACAGGGCCTGGAGAATGGACTAGTCTAATAACAAAGGTCTTCTCAAAGGGCAGTATGAGACGCTACCAAACTTAAATATTCTGCGACAAGGTTTTGTTTTTACGGTACGTTTTGGGCTCTGTGTGTTGTGTGTGTGTGTGTGTGTGGCAGATGATTGACGGTTTTTGTTTCTGTTTATGTCAGGTCCCACAGTTAACGATATTACTTAACTAAATAATCTAGGGCGGGTTTTTGTTAACTATGGCTGAATAATCAATATGTTCAGTCTGTTGTTCTCATGTTTCCGTTAAAACTTTTTGGGGATAATATGTTGCCGTTAATTGCCCTTGATTTAAAACATATGTTGTATACATAGTAAAATGGTGTCCAGGAATCACATGAGAAATTTGTATTTTCATGATAGAAAATAATATGATTAAGTATGTAGTACATGTATGTACTGTATATGCATATGTTTTATAGTATCTTCCCCTTCTGTGAGCTATGTCATTCAACGTGTGCTCAACTAACAGCGAAGAATGAACACCACCACTTTATTAATAACGAAGTACTTCATTGAATACTTAAGCTTATCAATTATATTTGATATACTAAAAGGACGGTAGGACTCAGTAAATTGGTTAATAATCAACACTATTTGTGTATTTGTGTGATTCATTGGAATTTGATATTATACATTGTTAAAAAATTGTTAATGAAAATGAGTCTTCTCGAGGTGCTTCACACGTGTAAAAAAAGTAACACTATTAAAATATTAAGTCCACATCAAATGCAATTAGCTCTATGATAAATTAACCCAAACCTAGTAACTTCATAGGATAACTTTGAATATAATCTCACGGAGGCTAATAAAATAATGACCGACGACCGAGACAAATCTTCTCCAACGAGAGTTGACGACCGAGATAAATCTTCTCCAACGAGAGTTGATGAATGAGACGATCCGCAAATTAAAAAGAATCATACTATGTTCAAAAAAGTGTTACTCTTTCATCGTATTGAGCATATTCTAAATTTCTAGGGTTTTAAAATGCTGATTTTACACCGCAAAATAGGCACTGATATGGAGTTCGTAGGATATAGTCTCGTTAATATAATCCAGCCGAATGTCAGTAAGTATATTTAGAAAACTCTAAGTGTATCTTTTAGAAAACTCTTTTAATTTAATTAATAATAAATTATGCTAATTAAGTTGCTAATTAGCACATAACAAAACATTGGTGAGATCTTGGTAGGCTAGTAATGCAATGCACTTGCAAGTTTGGTGTGTTAGGTTCCCTTCGGTTTGCAATGGAACCTCTAGTAGTGTTTTAGAATATACTTAAAATCTAAGGTTGTTTTAATAATGTTTAATAAAAAGGGTTTAGTCTAGTCATATTGAGACATGATTTTATTTGGGGGGTGGTTCCTAGAACTAAGGTAGAGTATATAGGGAAAAACACATGAGAAAGCTTGACAAGGTGCTATGCTCCTCCTATAGCATAAGCCCACCTTGTGTTGTTAAACATACTAGTTATGCAGCCATGTCCCACTCGCTCGTAGCCTACCCTTATTGTCAGGGCATTGCCATCTTGAACACACACAAGCACACATAATGACTCACGTTGTGAACATTGTCATGCCCTTGGTTAAGTATGTGTGTGGGTTCTTGAATTGGGTTTCCAAGTGTGGGTTATTTGGGTTGGGCATTTGACAAGCCATATTTGTGGCACCATACGTAACCCTAGTCTTTGAGGGGTTATTATGATAGCCTATGTCTTAGGAAACAATGTCATGTTACACATGATACTAGGATGGATCTCATATAATACAATACTCAAGACAAGACCCTTAGGGTCGTGCCAAGATTAAAGCGGTTGATGATTATGGCAAGCGCACATGTTTGTGTTTTAGATAGGGGTTGTTCAGCCTTGGCAACTACCCAAAGAGGTTAGGTCTCTTGGTCAAGTGTGCATGATGGCATGCATAACTAGGGGTGTTCATCTTTGAGGTAGGTTAGCATGTCTCAATGTTAGAGTTTTAATCTGAAAGGCTAACACGTGGCTGTCAAGTGGCCATATAGCATCAACACTTTATGTGAGAAATTCTAAGTCTTCCAATACCTAAATAAGCATGAGACCTAGGTCCTCCTTGTCAAGCCACGATCCAGGAACCAGGAAGCGAGTAGGATTCCGGGAACAGGAAGGCTTGACTCAGGAACAGGACCGAGAGCAGGACAGGAACCAGGAACAGGAACGGAACAGGACGGATCCAGGAGCAGGACAGGATCAGGATAGGATCCGGGAACAAGACAGGAAAGCGCAGGATAGGATCCAGGAACAAGATAAGAACTAGACAGGATCCAAGAGCAAGACAGGAGCAGGAGGCAAAGAGTAAGACAAGAACAAGACAAGAGCAAGGAACAAAAATAATCGTAAAATGACTGGTGTTGATAGTAACTGATTGTACAACAATTAGGTCGGAGCTTTTATGCTCACAACTCCAAGCTAATCTAGTCATGAGTCTAATCTAGTCATGAGCTAAGAATAGTGTCCCTTATCCTCTAGGCATATCCTGTAGCATATCCTATAGGCATATCCTATAGGAATATCCTATAGGTATATCCTGTAGGAATATCCTGCAGGCATATCCTGTAACCCGTATCCTGTATCCGAAATCCTGCATCCTGTATCCGGAAACCTGTATCCTGCATCGGGTTGTGACAGCACCTCCTCCTTAAGGACGAGTTCCACGAGTCTTAGGACCTGATTTAGCAGGATAATGCCGATGGAAGGCAGCAACTTTGGAAGAAGCATGGAGTAAGTTGGATGCAGGTTCCCAAGTGCGATCGGTAGGCAATAACCTTTCCAATCCACCAAGTATTGAAGTTGGCGGCGATGAAGACGAGAATCAAGGATGGCTGCAACTTCGTACTCAGGTTCACCAGCAATGACCACAGAGAGGAGGAGAAGAAGCACGACCAGGAAGAGAAAAAGGATGATACGGCTCCAACAAGGAGGTGTGAAACACAGGATGAAGTTTCACCGTGGATGGTAACTCGAGTCGAAAAGCTACAGGATTTACCTCTGCCACGATCCTGTAAGGGCCCAATCGTTGAAAATCCAACTTAGAAGAAGGCCTATTGGTGCGAATGTGTCGACGAAGAAGCCACACAAGATCACCAATCTTGTATGCAGGTCATAGTTACGAACACGAACACGGAACACGAACACGAGTCTTAGATTTCAGGAACCCGACCACAGAACACGAACACGGAACACGAATGGCTCACGAATATTCTAGTGAATATTCTAAGAATATTCTAATTTTAATTCTATAAATATGCTACTTTTTATTATATATAAACTAATCAAACATCCTCAACCTCACAATCTTTGACATTGTCTCCATCTTCCTCTTCCTCTCCTGACTCAAGCTCGTCTTCTGGATGAGGAACTGTCTCTAGTACTTTGTAGCTCACAAACTTGTCGTAGTCACAGTCATTTTTGCAAGTTAACAACTTGCTATTGCAAGCCACATAAACCAGATCTGCTGTCCTATCCACAGTAAGTCTGTTCCTCTTCTTTGAAGACACATGCTCGAAAGTGCTAAACAGTCTCTCCACCGAGGATGATGAGCATGCCTGACTTAGAACTCGAATGGCCAACTTCTGAAGAGCTGGAATTTCATAACCATAGTCCTCCACCAACGTACAGCTCCCTTCCTAATGCGATCAGCCTTAGCATCAATCGATTTGAAAATGCCTCCTATCCTCCTGTAAGTTAAAAGCTCATCCCGTATCACGTCCCTCTCACTAGATGTAACATGGCCGACAAATAAGCATTCCAATCCTTCATGACTTCTCTATTGGCATGTTTTTCATGTTCTTGAAACTCGGGTCCAGCATATATGCCACCGGAGTGCATGAGCGAGTGATACTCATGCCACCGGTTAGACATGATCTGATGAAGTTCCATGTACCTGCCATAATCCGACTGTCCTTCCTCTAAACTTACATCCAACCTGTTCATACACTCATATATTTTTCCAATCGCAGGTATGTCACCATCCACAAGACGAAGTAGCAGCATAACATCCTTGGACACCTCTAACATGTCCTTAACCTGTTCCCAAAAATGATCATCAAAAACAGTTTCATAACTGTCTTTGCCTGCTCTCGTCTTCGACTCAGGCCTTGCTTTGTATGCAGGGCATACAAACATCTGTTGTAGAGCTTCCCGGAGCTCTACTAGCCTCTCCATCATAATGAAATTGTAACCAAACCTCGTATCACAATAGCGCAGCATTCGCTTGTGAGTAAACTCCGCCAACAGTGCCACCATATGAGAGTGGTTCCTGATGAAGCTCACCAAAGCCTTTCCTCGCTCCAGAAGCATTACCATCCATGGAAGTTCACCAAAGTCTTTCAAGGCATTGTTCAAGCAATGGGCAAAACATGCTGCCCATTGAATCTTCGGGTACCTTTGTTTTTAGAATTGTTGCTGCTGCTCTGTTCGCATTTTCCCCATCTGTTACAACCATGACAACATTCTCTGCACCCACAATGCTAATGCCTTCTTCCCAGCAACGCAAAGTATTCTCAGCTGTTTTTCCTATTGAGGAAATATCGATAGCCTTCAGAAAAGCTACTCGTCCTTGACTATGACTATATGCCACAAGCCCATGATATGCCGATTCCTTCTATCTGCCCACCCATCTGCGCATATGGTTACACCCCTCTGTTCCCACTGCTTCCTCATGGATGCCATCTCAACGTCAATGAATCCTTTCTCTTTCAATAGAAGCTTCTCCCGAAGATCATCATATTTTGGTGGTGCATAAGGCACACCATGCCTGGCAACTTCCTGGATCATGTTGAGGAAGTAAGGGGACCGAGCCTTCACAAATGGAATGTGTTCATTCCAAAAAAACCTTCCAATCGCCACATCAACTCGACTCTTCTGCTCTGGATCCATCGAATCTACAATATGGACTTGGCTCTGCTTGTTAAACAACGAGGAAAGGCAGCCACTTCCACTTGCATGGGATGATACCACTGGCACTGAAAGTTCTACATTCGACCGTTTCTTCCCCTTGTGCCTTTTTCAGAGTCAATAACCTTTGCATGTTAACTAGCTCTGCCTTCTTGTTACTTGAGATAAGGGGGCAACTCACGATATCCCTACTACTTGGGCCATCTCCCAACAGATGAGCTCGCACACGATCAATGCCACTGAGCTTGTTCACCATTGTGCAATATTTGCATGACCATAGTTTGTGGCCATGCCCCCTGCTCTCCAGCACATTTACCTCGTCCCACCACCGTGAAGAAGGATGCTTTCGCCCCTGTAGTATGCTAGATTGTTGCGCCATACTTGGTAGCAGTAAGACACTATTATGAATGTAAAACATTAATTATATTTTTATAAAGTAATATTCATGTTAGTATTAGTTTAATATTTATAGTTACAATCGTTCCACGTACACATACACATACACGTACCCAATAGGATGATATCTCTTGTCTGGATTCCCAGTAGCATAACCTTTAAAGTAGAAATAGCGAGACACTACATAAAGAGTGCCTAGGAATGTAGCGGCAACTGGAAACTGTTAAATAATAAAATAAATAACTATTGAAAATATTAAATAAAAAAAAAAGAAAATAAAGTTTAATTAAATGCACAACCTTGAGACCTTGAGAATTGGAAGCGGCAACGGCGGCGAGCAAGATTAAGGAGATGGAGTCGAAATAGGTGCACAAAACCCTCCAAAAATCAGCACCATGCTATCCCCCTGCAAATCCACTATTCACTTGTAGTGTCATCATATATAAATATCTACTGTGTTATCTACAACGTATATATGCTCTCTCTCTCTAAAAATCAGCACCATGCTATCCCATTGCAAATCCACTATTCACTTGTATGTGTCATTATATACATATATTATGTTGTCTACAATGTATATATGCTCTCTCTCTCTCTCTCCAAAAATCAGCACCATCCTGCAAATCCACTATTCACTTGTATGTGTCATCATATATACATATCTATTGTGTTATCTACAACGTATATATGCTCTCTCTCAAAATCAGCACCATGCTATCCCCACTGCAAATCCACTATTCACTTGTATGTGTCATCATATATACATATATTATGTTGTCTACAACGTATATATGCTCTCTCTCTCTCTCTCTCCAAAAATCAACACCATCCTGCAAATCCACTATTCACTTGTATGTGTCATCATATATACATATCTACTGTGTTGTCTACAACGTGTATATGATCTTTCTCTCTCTCTCTCTCTCTCTCTCTCTCTCTCTCTATATATATATATAATATAATATATATATATATATATTTGCATACGGATGGAGTCAGAGGATAGTGATGCCAAAGCTACAATGAACCGCATTCATTTAAAAAAACTCACCAGAATTGAGGGTCTTCTCCGGTTCAAATCCATTGAATATCAAATAAAATGCTAGCTCTCCAAAATGCTGCCTTGATCAAAACTGCACCACACTTATGATGAACAGCATGAGATATATAGAATCCTGTAGAATGAAGATGAACTCACCAGATTCAACAAGCCCTAGAAAATATTGTTACGTGTGCCCTAACCCTAAGTTGGTGTTACGAACACAGGCCGTGATCCCAACAACCACGGCCGAGATCACGGCCCGTGTTCGTAACAGTATTTACTGTTCATGAACACGGCCGTGGGAACACGACCCATGGCCGTGTTCATGAAACACGGTGAACACGGCCGGGATCCCGGCCGTGTTCGTAACTATGATGCAGGTGCCGGCTGACGGTGAGCATCAGCATGATGCTTGTACCGTTCCTGTGCCTGCTGAAGATGAACCTGGAGATCATCCTGTACCTGACGAAGATGCTGGAGACGATCCTGTACTGCAGGAGCGGAAGAAGGAGAAGCAGGAGAAGCAAAGTCAAAACGTGGATGGTGGCCTGTAAGAGCAAAGAAAGGTGTCTGGCCTGTAGATGCGTGAATGGAGTTGTTGTAGGCAAACTCCGCCATAGGAAGAAGGTCCAACCAATTATCCTGTTGGTAACTGATGAAGCAACGAAGATATTGCTCCAAGGTCTGGATTGTGCGTTCTGACTGTCCATCAGTTTGCGGTGATATCCTGAAGAAAGATCCGCTTTAACCTGTAGACTCCGAAGAAGCTCTCGCCAAAACTTGGACATGAATTGTGGACCTCGATCGGAAACAATGCTCTCAGGAAGACCATGATGTCGGAACACCTCACGGATCACCAACTCGGCAGTTGTCTGACCTGTAGCTGTCTTGTTGCAGGGTAGGAAATGAGCCTGCTTGGTGAAACGGTCAACCACCACAAGAACTGCATCGAATCCACGAGAAGGAGGAAGATCTGTGAGGAAATCCATAGAAATGGATCTCCAAGGAGCAAGGAACAGGAAGAGGACGAAGAAGACCAGAGGTGCATGACGAGGCATCTTCGACCTGTTGCAGTGTCACAACTCCGTACAAACCTTTCCACAAAACCCGCAACCCAGGCCACCAATAGTTGCGAGTCACCAACTCAACTGTCTTGGCCACACCAAAATGTCCTGTAGCCGGGGTATCATGACAATCCTGTACCACACGAGTCCTGCAAACACCAACAGGAACGTACAGGAGACCTTCCCGGTACAGGAGTCCATCCTGTATGGTGAACAGGTTGTAGTCTGGACGGGAACTGGAGGAAGAGGAACTTGCAACGTCAGGATGAATTGTGAGAACACATTCTTTGCCAAGTCGTCTGTAGCCAACTGCGAACGGACGTCTGTAGGAGAGTTGAATTTGCTGGAGCCTGATGAACCTGCAGTGCCGCAAGCCGGAATCGATCAGGACCCAACAACACTTGCCTTTGACAGTCAAATGCAGGATCGCCCGGGCTTGGTGCAAGGTAGGAGCGCCTAAACAATGCGTCTGCCTTGCCATTCCGAAAACTGGGCCTGTAGACGATGACGAAGTCAAAACGTGATAGGAACTCCGCCCACCTAGCCTGTCGCCGACTGAGAACTCGAGCCGTTTGAAAGTACTCAAGGTTCTTGTGATCCGTAAGAACTTGTACAGGATGTGCAGCACCTTCCAGGAAATGCCGCCACTCCTCAAACGAATCCACAATGGCCTTGAGTTCCTTGTCATGAATCTCGTAATTGATCTCCGCCGACAGGAATTACGAGAGTGAAAAGCTACAGGATGAAGCAACTTGTCCTCTCCAACTTGCGATAGGACGGATCCTACTGCAAAATCCGAGGCATCTGCTTCAACGAAGAAAGGACGAGAAGGATCAGGATGTGCTAAAATCGGAGCTGTCGTGAAGGTGTCCTTGAGTGTTGTGAATGCATGTTCCGCCTTGTCGGACCAAGAGAAAACCTCTGTGCGCTTGGTGAGTTCCGTGAGTGGAAGTACACGCTTGGAGAAGTCCTGTATGAATCCCTGTAGAAGTTTGCAAAGCCAAGGAAACATTGTACATCTCGTACAGACTTGGGCCTCTCCCACTCCACGATGGTCTTCACCTTGTGCATGTCCATGGAAACGCCAGCAGGAGAGACGATGTAGCCCAAGAACTCCACAGAATCCCTATCGAAAAACACTTCTCCAACTTCGCATACAAGCCATGCTCACGAAGCCGCTGTAGAACCAACCGTACATGCTTGTCATGTGCCCCTGGTCCTTGGAGAAAATCAAAATGTCGTCGAGGTAGATCACCACAAACTGGTCCAAGAAGTCACGAAAGATGTCGTTCACCATATGTTGGAACACGATGGGGCATTGGTAAGGCCGAAAGGCATCACCGTGTACTCGAAGTGTCCATACCTTGTACGAAAGGCAGTCTTCCACTCATCGCCGGACGAATCCGTACAAGGTTGTAGGCCCTCGTAAGTCGATCTTCGTGAACACCTTTGCTCCTCGCAGCCGATCGAGAAGTTCCGGGATCAATGGCAACGGGTACCGATTCCGAATGGTGACTTGATTCAAACCCCTGTAGTCCACAACCAAACGTAAACTCCCATCCTTCTTCTTGACAAAGAAGATAGGAGCTCCTGCAGGGGACTTTGAGTGACGAATGAAGCCGGATGCCAAGTTGTCCTCGATGTACTGACGAAGAACCTCCAACTCTGTGGGTGACAATGCATAAATCGGTCCGAATGGTGGAGTCTTTCCTTCCGCAAGATCAATAGGACAGTCGTAGGACCTGTGAACAGGAAGAACTGCAGCCTTGTGCTTGTCAAAAACGTCCTTAAAGTCGTGGTACTTGGATGGTAGGGAAGAAGGAGGAGAAGGAGAAGGAGAAGGAGAAAGAGAAAAAACAGGGAGTCGGATACAGGAAAGGTAGAAGAGGACGTAGGAGTTACTTGAAAGGCAAAAAGGTGAAAGGAGCAGGATCAGTGGCGTTCATGCATGGTAGTGGTAAGAACTCGGAGAGGGAAGGAGGGAGCTGTGACTGAAAAAGAGGAAGGATCTTGGGGGATGGAACAGAAGCAGGGTACAGAAAGAAGTAGGATTGGAAAAAACCTGTGTGGGTGTTGATGAGTGTACAGGATTGGAAGAATCCTGTACAGGAGTCCGTGATTGCGCAAGAGTGGAAGAACCTGCGAATGTGCTGACGAATCAATAGGAGGTGGATCCTGTTGAGAGGAACCTTCGACACTGATACAGGATTGGAAGAACCCTGTACAGGACACCGCAAACTTACAGGAGTAGAGAGAGCCTGCAGATGTGCTGAGGAACTGATATGAGGTGAATCCTGTCGAGGAGGAGTCTTCAACACTGGTACAGGAACAGGCACAGTCAATCCTGTAGCTTGTACTGCCTCAGATATTAAGGATGTATCATGCACACAGGAAGGTACAGGATTGATCCTAGCTGTTGGAGAGGAAAACGTGAGCGTCCTAGACCTCCAGTCGATCTGCGGATTTGCAACAACGAACCATGGCATGCCCAAAATGATGGGAGTCGACCGAGTCTTGATCAAGTTGAAGGAAATTGAACAATTGAATGTGCCATACCTGCAGAGAGAGGTTCGATAGCATGGGTAACCGCGCCAGAAGCAATTAGACGCCATTGGCCACCTCTACAGGAACTGCACGCTTCAACTTCACCATCGGAATGCCATGCTGAGCTGCAAAAGTGTCATCCATGAAACATGCATTTGCACCAGTGTCTAACAGGGCAAACTCCTTGAGCTCTTGGTTATTGAGGCGAATGTGTACAGGAAACTTGAGTGATGGAATGGTATGAGCAGCACCAATGGAGCCTGCACCTACGTCCAACTTCGCGGCTCCTAGACGAAGTGGACATTGAAGTTTTCCGACTGAACTTCAGCTTCGGCTTCACGCGCCTTGAACTTCCTAGCTTTATTAGGACATTCCGCCACCTTGTGTCCTGCTGCACCACAATACAAGCATAGGTTCTCACCCCGTCGACGTTGCTTCTCAGCAGTTGAAAGTGGGCCACACTTGGAATTGTTAACCTCCATAGGAACTGCTCCAGAAGGTGTCGTAGGAACATGTGCTACGGCTACAAGATTGGCTGGCAGGAACTGCTGACGGAATTTTTCCTGACGGCGCTCGAACAAACGGTTGTCGCAGCGAACAGCCTGTTGCATGATCTCCGCTAACGTTTAAGCATCCGGTAACGTAAGGAGAAGGTCCTTCACATCGTCCCTCAGCCCAAAACGGAAATGTTCGATCAATGCAGTCTCGTCCCATGGAATGTTCGTGCACAATTGCTGGAATTCGGATGCATAAACAGAAGCTGGTCTGGATCCTTGTGTGAGCCTCCGTAACTTTGTGCATGCAGAACGGTACTTATCAGGATCTCCAAAGCAGGCTTCAAAGGCAGCCACGAAACCTTCAAAATCTTCCATCAATGGGTCGTCACGCTCCAGCAAGGGAGCAACCCAAGCTCGTGGAGATCCACTTAGTAAGGATGCCAAAAGGCCAACCTTTTGTGCATCCGTCGAGTAGTGGCGTGGTTGCATGCGGATTAAGAGCCGGATCTGATTCAGGAAACCTTGGAAATCGGCACGGTTGCCACTGAACTTCTCTGGCATGCTGATCTTCGGCTCCGGAGAAAAGTTCGATGAAGAAGGAACCACCGATGCCTGAGAGAGAGCCTGCGCAGCAGCCTTAGAGGATGCATCAGCAGTTGCATGTGCCGCATGGGTGGAGCCTTGCAAATCGGTGACCACTTGGCGCAAAGTGGCTGTCAGGCCACGATCCAGAAACCAGGAAGAGAACAGGATTCCAAGGACAGGAAGGCTGGACTCAGGAACAGGACCGAGAGCAGGACAGGAACTAGGAATAGGAACTGGACGGATCTAGGAGCAAGACAGGATCAGGATAGGATCCGGGAGCAAAACAGGAAAGCGCAGGACAAGATCCAAGAACAAGACATGAACAAGACAGGATCCCGGAGCAGGATAGGATCCAGAAGCAGGACAGGAAACAGAAGCGAGACAGGAACAGGACAGGAAACAAGACAAGAACAAGACAAGACGAGATTAATCGTAGTAAGACTGGTGTTGATAGTAACTGATTGTACAACAATTAGGTCGGAGCTTTTATGCTCACAACTCCAAGAGCTAATCTAGGCATGAGTGCTAAAAGTGGTTGCATGCATGCAAAAGTGATTGCATGCATGCAGAGGCTAAGATGAGTCCACATGTCCCTTATCCTCTAAGCATATCCTGTGGCATATCATGTAGGAATATCCTGCAGCCGAATCCTGTGTCCGGAATCCTGGTAGGAATATCCTGTAGGAAAGTCCTGCAACCCATATCCTGTATTCGAAATCCTGTAGGAAAGTCCTGCAACCCATGTCCTGTATCCGGAATCCTGTAGGAAAGTCCTGCAACCCATGTTCTGTATCCGAAAACCTATATTCTGTATCGGGTCGTGATAGTGGCCAGCTCATGGAGCAACATTTGGTGCTCGCGTTGGAAGTGCTCAAAATCAGCCATGATCTTATGAAAGAAAGAAAGGAGAAAAACGAAGGAAAAGAATCAAGGAAAAAAAGTAGCTAGGAAACGAAGAGCTATGAAAGCAGTTACTATCAAATTGTCAAGCCACGATCCAGGAACCAGGAAGCGAGTAGGATTTCGGGAACAGGAAGGCTTGACTCAGGAACAGGACCGAGAGTAGGACAGGAACCAGGAACAGGAACAAGAACAGGACGGATCCAGGAGCAGGACAGGATCAGGATAGGATCCGGGAACAAGACAGGAAAGCGCAGGATAGGATCCAGGAACAAGATAGGAACTAGACAGGATCCAAGAGCAAGACAGGAGCAGGAGGCAAAGAGTAAGACAAGAACAAGACAAGAGCAAGGAACAAGAATAATCGTAGAATGACTGGTGTTGATAGTAACTGATTGTACAACAATTAGGTCGGAGCTTTTATGCTCACAACTCCAAGCTAATCTAGTCATGAGTCTAATCTAGTCATGAGCTAAGAATAGTGTCCCTTATCCTCTAGGCATATCCTGTAGCATATCCTATAGGCATATCCTATAGGAATATCCTATAGGTATATCCTGTAGGAATATCCTGCAGGCATATCCTGTAACCCGTATCCTGTATCCGAAATCCTGCATCCTGTATCCGGAAACATGTATCCTGCATCGGGTTGTGACACTCCTAAACCTTAAGAGGATAATCTAAGTAGACTTTAGAATTCTATTCTAAAAGACATAGACAGGCTCATGCCTTACCCCATTAGAGAAACTTGCTTTGCATATATCCCCATAATAAAGTTAAGGCATCATGACTTACCTCTTGAGGAATCACCCACATTTGGAAGTACAACACCTTTAAGACGATAAGGTGTACCTTGACCCATGACTAAACCGTAAAGGTTTGAGTGGTACTTTAGTCTTAGGGTTAGTACTAGTGAGGACACAAGTCTACACCATAGGTAAACATGAGTATTTTGCTAACAAACTCCTTAAGGTTAGATTTTGATAACCCTAAGTACACGACCTTACAAGTGACTCACAAAAGAGCTCCTATTAATGAGCTTAAGTTATTCAACCCTTGGATCCCATAGAGAATACCCTTTAGCTAAGTGTGCCAATAGTACACTTAATTATGAGACCTAATCTCACTTGCCCAAGGCTTAACACCTTAATGTAAGCACAAGCATGCCATCTAGTTTAGTGTCACATTTTCATATGACATTGTTTTTCAAGATGTGGGCTATCTTGTCATAGCCCCTTAAATTCGAGAGTTACATATAGTGCCATAAACATGGCTCACAAATGTCAACTTTAGAATCCTTTTGTGAACCCTTAGGAACTTGTCAATCAAGATCCTAAGCCCATGGATGTGCCTTACTTAGCTATAAATATTACTCTATACAAGAAGTGTAATATGAACATTAAACTTAGTTGATACAAATCGAACTTTAATTTGAAATGGAAATATAATGTTACTTTCAAGTATTTTAAAAAGCCATTTAGAACTAAAATGAATCATGAATTAACATATTCATTTAATTAATTTAATAAGATATTATTTGTCACACTAATGTTATCATGACAACGAAGTGCAACACTAACTTCATATTTCAATTATGTCTCATAATTCAGCAAAATTCCCCAAACATGAATATGATATTTAATTCAATATGTTAAACTAAAATACACTATTCATTTTGAATACTTAACAATCCCACAAAGTTATACATTGCTCCCCAAATAATATATTAAGAAACTCTTTTTCATTTCTTAAGGAATTTGAACACTGCGTTTCAAGCTATAACACTAAAGTATTACCTTATTAAAATATTAAAGTCAAACCCCACTTTTTTGACCACTTTACATGATCATAACTAAGTCTCAATATTAAGTGCTATATCAAAGTTTTAATCCAAAGGATTAACACATGGCAACACATAGCTATCTGGCATCAACATCTTGTGTGAGCAATGTTAAGTCTTCCAAATAAACTCAAAGGCCTAAATAAACTCAAAAGCCTAAATAAACACAAAACTTAGGGTCCTACTTAAGTCCCCTAAAATGACTATTTCCTAAACACTCAATTACAAGACCTAACCTCTCTTGAGCCCCACGAACATGATTCTCAAATGCTAACTTGAGAACTCCTTTATGATCCCTCAAGAAAACTTGTTAGCCAAGATCTCACACCCACAGTTGGATAAGAACATGAATGTGCCCTATTTAGTTATAAGTGCTACACTTAACTTAAGGTGGAGGAAGGGGCTAGAGATAAACCTCAAACTTTGATCCTTAAAACGTGCATTCAAAAAGACCTCCTAAGCATGGATTCATCAACATTAAAGGTAAGCCACCCGAAGGTGGGACGTACCCTTATTGTTTAGAAGTTAAAGTGGCACAACATGTTTTACCTTAACGATATAAGTTAAAACTTGCACCAGTAGAAAAATAATGAGCGTAGTTATAAATTTAGGAATTTTCATACTATATAATACATGTGACAAAGGCCTTCCATTGTTTTCATGTTTTATAAAGTGAGCTAGCACATAATCTTATTCTTAATAAGAATATACTTAATATGTTTAATTTAATGACCTATCAACCCCAAAATATTAACCCAATGGGTTAGGGCGTGGGGTTAGGGCAACCCTAGGACATTTTTATTCATATCTGACGTGCCAAACTCATTGAAACTAATTCAATTAGAACACAAAAGACTCATTCAAAGTAATTCAATTAGAACACAAAAGACAAGGTAAGAGTTGTTTAGATGGAAGTGGTGAGTGGGGGTTATTATGTATCCGCTGCCCTAAATCATTAGGGTTCTAGGCGCCACACATGGATGGCGGCGCCAGGGTGCGAGTCTTGTGGCCCAGACAGCGTCCTGTTGAATGTCGAGTCTCGGCGATGAGCAACCTGATTCAGCTCTATGGCGGCGGCAATCTTCGGGATTCGAACTGGACGCTTTTCAAGTGTGATGATGACAACCTTCCTCCCGGCTACTACACTTACGTTTGCGGTATGTGATTTGCCTTGACGGTTTCCTAAATTAGTACCCAATCTAAGCTTGCTGTTAAATCTCTCAGCTCTTCAGCCGGATATGGTGTCTGCGTTGCGGCAGGTCCAGGAGCCTCTAATACTGCCTACTGGGGATCGCAAGGGGCTTTGCAGGGGCCTGGCGGACATTGTCTATTCTTATGCTCAGAGAGATCAGCCTTCTCCTATTAGGGACGCCTTTCTAGATCTGCTCAGGCTCGCAGATGAGGCCTGGCTACAAGGGCTGATTGCAGTGATTGGCGAGGATTACAAAACAGATGCTCTTCCAGCACTCATTGGCTACGCAAGCAGCAATGAGGGCTCACCTGTGCGTGTTCAGTGCACGGCAAGTGTGGCCAACATGCTGGTCCAGGCTTGGAGTCGTCCTTTTGAGGACCCTTTGGGAGTAGTGGACTACCTTTTCGGCGAGCTCCAAGAGAACGTTAAGCTGTGGTCTGAAGACTTGGCTTATCATGCAGCATGGACGGTCTTGCTCCAGAGCTCCGGGTGGGGAAAGTCGAGAACAGTATGTGAGCTGCACACCAAAGGAGTTCACGTCGTTTACCTTTCCTTCCTGAGTATGGAGTCGTCAGGCTACCCCGGGGGAAGTGCAGTCAGTAGGATGGTGCTTGATGATGCTGGAGACCCACGCTTTGTTGCGGCTTGGGTATTTTCCATTCTCCCTGAGTTGGTTGGCAAATCCCCCACGGACTGGATGAAATTGCAGATGGGGGCTACCTCAGCACAAGAACTTGCAGACCGCGTGCGCACACGGTTTGCTTTTCTAATGTCAACAGTATTTAAAATGATTTTGTGCCCCTCAGGTATGGGAAACTCCGGAAGGAGGTTGGTGGAATCCCTCAATCGATTCCGCGTGAGGGAGAGGAATGGGACAATACCGCTTTGAAGGCTTGGGTGAGAGAACAGACTGATGACAATAAGCTTGGTGCTGTCGATGGCATGAAGGTCCTGATTCACATCGACGAAGCCGCATCCTTCTTCAGCCAGGTGCCGGGTTCCTTCTTAGCCACTAGAAGGTTCTTCTCGTGCATCAGCCGTGGCTCGTGGATTTTCGGCTTGGTGTCAGACACGGCAGGAAAGCTTGGCCTAGTCTTTCCGGAGAAAATGTATGATGTCAGTGCTCGGGCAAGACGTGCGGAAACGAAGTTCTTCAAGCCGTTATGGGTGGTGGGCACCCTGTGGGGGACGGCAAGCAGCTTCAACAGTTGATGAACCAGGCAGAAGATCTCACCATCCCCTCGGAGGGGGTGACAAAGGAGCTTTTCAAGTGGGGTCGGCCTCTTTGGCGTTGTTCTCTGGAAGGTGCAGGCGAAGCTGCAGGAACAGGTGCAGCTTCAGAACTGGACGATGTGGTTGGGTTTGCCATTCAGAAACTCCTTGGCGGCATTACCTTTAACAGCGTTTACACAAAAATCCAGATCTTATGACAACCGCTATGGGATGGCGATTCTGGGTGTAGCAGCTGGCCTGGAATTGGTAGCTTGGTCTGACTTGGCCAAAGATACGGTAGCTAACCACATGCGAACGGTCAGCTACATAGGCGGAGAGCGCGATCTGGTTTATTCGGCTGATGCAGTGGAGCCGATATTAGGAGAGGTGGCTGGTCGGATATTGCGCCACAACCTGGGCCCAGTGTTGAAGGTTGCTGAGGGGGTTTTTAAGCAGGGGTATGTGGTAGAGGGTCCGAGAGGGGAGATTGTTGGCCGGCTGGTCATGGTTTTGGCCATGCATACTCAGTGCCGCAAAACAAGCATCGTCAACGCCTGGAATGTTTACAGCCACCCGGTGAAGTTACAAGACTTTCTCACCACTCTGTGCGGTGTAGATGTGGAATCTCCGGGTCTTGTCTGCTTCAACAGGTTTATCATGCTCAACAGGCGGGAGATCACCAGGCAGCATCTGCTGCTTTGTTTCATCTGCTGCATGGCCATAATTCCCCGCCGTGGGCAAGTGGCTTTCGACGCCATGATTCCCATGCTCATGCCAGGGTCTGATGGGAAGTACGACCTGACAGCAGACAGGATGGTGGGATTGCCCGTTCAAATCAGGAATAGAATCTGTACCTCAGTGGAATCGAAGCCACTTGCACGTTCGGCCCGCAAGTTTTTCTTGGAGGACCCAAAGAAGGTTGAGGAGAAGGGCGAAGGGAGTATTGCAAGCAGCGACAGTAAGGGCCCAAAGGAAGTGGTTGAGGAGAAGGACGAAGGGAATATTGCAAGCAGCGACAGTAAGGACCCAAAGGAAACGACTGAGGTTGCTGAAGATGAAGAGGAGGATGACACCGATGACACTGAAGAGGATGACACCGATGACACTGAAGTGGATGACACTGAAGAGGATCCCGACTACATTCCAGATCTGAGTGACGGCGAGGATAAGGAGCCGGTGAAGAAGAGGTCCAAGATTGTGCAGAACCTGAAGCTCGATCTGCCACTTGGCATCTATATTCAACTAGGAGGCACTAAGGCTGACCACGAATTAGATGATGGGAATGGCAACATCTTAATCCTTCATGGGCTGAACTATTCTTCTTTCCTCGAGGTAACTGTGGATAACATTCATTGTGATTTTTTATGTTTGTATGTGCAGGTGCAGGATTTGAAGTCCCTGAAACGGTTGAGATCGGCCTTTTTCAGACTAGAGGATCATCTTGAAGGCAAGCAATGGACAATCGTGCGGCAGAACCTTTCCAACTATTTTATGCCACAAGACTTGCAGCGCTTGACAAAGAAGGACCTTCAACGGCATTGCAAGGGATTAGGTATCAAATATTCCGGTAGAGAACAAAAACAGGAGCTGGTTATCCTCCTCAAGGATGCAGGCCTTGAGGAGAAGCCTGGGAGAGTGCTCAGTCCTCAGAGGAAGAAAGCTTAGGTCGATGACTTGGAAGAGAGGGTCAGAGCACTGAATGCAACTGTCGAATTTGTGTACCTTCAAAACTGTATATGTGTTGTGGCACATGTTTGCACCTGTAAACTGATCAGCTTTGTTAAACAACGGGCAAAAGTAATCATTTGTTGTGTAAGGGCCTTAAATGGAGAATTTGGATTTTAAAAATGAGGGTCAAAAGCAGTGTTTATTAAATATGTGGTTTTTTTTTAGTGTAAAATATTATACAGGGAAGGTTACAATGACAGTGACAAACACATCCCAAATATGATGATCATCAAAAACTTACAATCACTTATATATGAAACACTCACTACTCGGACCAATACATTTTTACTTGAATGGATTACAAATAAAAGAAAACTCAGCAGATAGCTCGGAGAAAAGCGTTCCTGGCCAACTTAAGCGACGCAGCGACGTACGTGGTAGTGAGGTTCTTCTGAAGAAAAGACGAGTCTTATCACAGGTGTGACGATTGCTTCCTTTCTTTTTCTTTCCATTTCCTTTGTTTGTTTCTGCCCTGCATGCTCATGTTAGACATGAAGTTCGATGACTTGCAAGAATGGTACTTGCAAAAGCGAAAGCAAATAGAAGAGCACAGCGAAACAGAGGAAGGCTTCACAGGACTAGAAGGTTTTCAAGCTGTTTTGAATGCTTTCACCCGCTACAGGTGAGAGAGACACCTTATTGACATACACATTTGGCTCATGTTTTCTGTTTACGCCCCCGCTGGCAGTCAATTAAGTGTGATTGCTGAAGTGCGGCATCCAGACCTGTTTCATTCTTCCAACATAGTATCCAGGTACCTTGTCTTGTCTCTTCCTTTGTATCAATGATTCATGCTTTTGGTTTTTGTTTCGCAGTATAGAGTTTGATCGTGATGATGAATTTCTTGCAACGGCAGGAGTATCTCGAAGGATCAAAATATTTGAGTATGCTTCGGTATGTGATACTTGTTTGCCGTGTCCAAAAACATGTTCTTGACGTTTTCCAACTTTAATCAGGTCGTTAACGAATCTGCCGACGTCCAATATCCTAGCTGTCTTAGTTGGAACAAATATATCAAGAATCACATTGCGAGCAGTGACTACGAAGGGAGTGTAACAATTTGGGGTGTAAATAATGCTCAGGTATGGCGTGATACATATCTGGAAAGTTAAATTTGGGTTCTTATATTCCTCTGTAGAGTGTTATGGAGTACGAAGAGCATGCCAAACGACTTTGTTAGTTTCTGGCAGCGATGACGGAAAGGTAAAATGAAGATCTGGTCGACTAGACAAGAAATAGTGTCCTGGGAATCGATATGAAGGCCAACATTTGCTGTGTCAAATTCAATCCTAGCTCGAGCAATTTTGTAGCGGTACTCTTTTCCAACCTCTTGTGAGTCCTAGCTTTAATATTTCGGCTGGTTGTTATTTTAGACTTTTGATTCCTGGACTCGATGCGCAGGTGGGATCTGCAGATCACCATATACATTACTATGATCTTCGAAGTGCTCGTTCTCCGCTGCACACGTTCAGCGGCCATCAGAAAACTGTTTCCTACGTAAAATTCATCTCGCCTGTGGAGCTCGCATCTGCCTCTACCGCGACTGTGGAACGTGAAAGATAACACTCTTGTAAGATCAAGCATCTTTCTGCTGCATTGTTAACCGAACAAGTTTTTTCTGCTTTCCAGATGAGGACGCTAACTGGACATGTCAACGAAAGGAACTTTGTGGGTTTGAGCGTGAACAACGAGTACATAGCCTGCGGAAGCGAAACAAACGAAGTCTTCGTGTACCACAAGGTGAGCATTTTGCGCAGCTCGTTTTGCAGATCCGTAACAAGCCTATCATGCGCGCAGGCAATTTCCAGGCCTGCAACTCGCCACAGATTTGGGAACCCGGAGGATTCATCCCATTTCATCAGCGCAGTGTGCTGGAAGAGCGATAGCCCGACGATGCTAGCTGCTAACAGCCAAGGAACAATTAAGGTCCTGGTGATGTCGCCATGACGAGATAGGATCGAATAGGCAAAAGTTTTGTTACATCCAGAAACAGTCAACGGACAATCCGCATTCAGGTTGGCTCTCTCGATTGTCAATTGTTCTTGCAAGAACTTACTGTTCCAGAGAAGACTTGACTACGCTAAAGAAGAAACCAAAAGCCGCACGACGACGAACAAATGTTCAATGCTTTGTATGCCATTCGCCAATTCGGTCTGTGCTGTTGAGACATCGAGGTCTGAGCTGGTGAGCGCCCGATCTTGGAATTGAGAGAGTGCATTCTGCAAGGAGGAAAGCTGGTAACCTGCAGGGTTGAAGCCAATTCGTTTTGCAGCAGCCAACAGCTTCCAACCGGCGTACAAGAAAGGCTTGTAGGTGCCATCTGGATCATCGGCCTTGCCCAACACAATGCAAGCCAGAGGCAGAACCGCTGGTAGAAGCCTCGGCAGTGCCACTTCCAGTACGTCTTGGTCTGTATCATCAAGGAGAATGGTGATCACTCTGAGTGCCCATCTGGATTGCGGCTCTAGTGTAGCAATGGCTCCGATCAAACTCACGAGTTCTGTGTCGTCGGGAGAGCCCATAGCAGAGCGGAAGATTCTGATGACCCAATCCTGAGTCTAGTAAGATCCGTCTGTAAACGGGTATTCCTGTGGTAATACTGTAGATCTCGATGTAGTAGAAATTAAAGAATCAGGTAAGATACTATACAGAGAGAATAAATATAACAAGTAGTACTATGGATCTTGAACACATTAGAAATGAGAAATAAAAATCAAAGAATCAAAGTAAGATACCATATAGTGAGAGTAAGAGGAGAGTATATATTGTCAATACATAGTACAATATTCAATATACCCCAGATGATTTCCTACTCCTAACTTTATTTATTTATACCCACACTTCCAGTCTAGTACGTTCAATTATCGTAACTTTCTTTGAATCTTATCCAGTTGGTTACATAACTTCTTTAATGTCGTTATAATAACTACTCTCTTGGACATAATACACTGATATATCTAGAACTGCCGTATTTCAGTTCTCTTTGGAACTACTGTATTATGCTAATACTTGAATCATTCTCGTATTATGGTTGACCCATAATTCTATGTGCTTCTCTAATTCTCGTATTTTCACTTGTTTTTAGTATTTTTTCCGTTATACTTTCCTAATGAAACACATGTAAACTTAGAAATTCTATGATGCCTAAGTGCTACTTTAACATCTCCCCAGACTAAAACTGTTGCATCGCCCCGATGCAACTTTATAATGGACGTCCAATGGTTCTGCAAATGGAAGCGATTACAGTCTTCATTTTTTAATTGTCCTCTTGAAGTTTTTGCAATTCTTCATGTCCCTCCAAAGTAACAGTGGTCGCTTGAGTAAAAGTTTCCATCCGAGTGATGATCTACCATATTTGTTCTCCATGTGCTCGCAATTGTTTTCCCTTGTGCTCACAGTTGTTCTCCTTGTGCTCGCAGTTGTTCTCCTTGTGCTCGCAGTTCTTCTCCTTGTGCTTGCAGTTGTTCTCCTTGTGCTTGCAGTTGTTCTCCCTTCAGTTGGTCGTATTGCTGACGGGTGATCTTGTTCAGCGTTGCCATGCTACATCTTCTGCTCATTTCATGTCCATCTGTCAAAATAATGTCTCCATGACGCCTTTCGAAGTTTGGTGAAAGCCTCAAATTTCTTTGTCGTAATATTTTTCTTTCAACACTAGCACTTCCTTGGGCATTGATTTACCCATTTTGGTACATCCCACACTCAATTGTTAATTACCTGCTAATACAACCATCCCTCCGTGGTCGCCATATATTGAACATAGAAAATCCTATAGACTAAATCGTACCAGTGGTTGCCACCAACAATCCCGTAATAAGGGACTATCAGAATAAAGGAAATAAGATAAAGAACTTGTCAGACTTCAGAAGGTCGGGAAAGGGTAAGGATGACAAGGTATGTAATAGGTAACACTACTGCGAATCCCATTGCAGTAAAAAGAATGACTTTTAAAATAAGGGTATAGCATAAAAACAAACCCGTAGTAAAGGTGATAAACAGACCCGTAATAAAGGTGACAGACAAACCCGTAATAAAGGTGATAGAAAAACAGACAAACCCATAATAAGGGTACTAGACAAACAGACAGACCCGTAATAAGGGAAGTAAACAGACAGACAAACCCGTAATAAGGGTAACAAACAGACCCATAATAAGGGTAACAAACAAACAGACAAACCCGTAATAAGGGTAACAGATAGACAAATAGACCCATAATAAGGGTAATAATAAATAAACAGACCCATAATAAGGGTAACAGATAGACAAACACACCCATAATAAGGGTAACAAATAGATAAACAGACCTATAATAAGGGTAACAAATAGATAAACAAACCCATAATAAGGGTAACAGATTGATAAACAAACTCGTAATAAGGGTAATAGATAGACAAACAGACCCGTAATAAGGGTAACAGATAGATAAACAAACCCATAATAAGGGTAATAGATAGATAAATAGACCCGTAATAAGGGTAACAAATAGATAAACAAACCCGTAATGAGGGTAACAGATAGACAGACAGACTCATAATAAGAGTAACATATATATGAAAGACCAACACAAGACTAGATATCAGACCTCAGATGGTCAAATGGGAGTGAGAAGAGAAAAGATATAGCAAGTAGTATTACAGATCTCGACGCAGTAAAAATGAGACGTAGAAATCAAAGAATCTAGTAAGATATTGTAGAGTGAGAGTAGAAAGAGAATAGATATAGCAAGTAGTACTGTGGATCCTGAACACAGTAGAAATGAGAAGTAAAAATCAAAAAATCAAAGTAAGATACCGTAGAGTGAGAGTAAGAGGAGAGTATATATTGTCAATACATAATACAATATTCAGTATACCCCGGGATGCTTTCCTACTCCTAACTTCATCTATTTATACCCACACTTCCAGTCCAATACGTTCAGTTATAGTAACTTCCTTTGAATCTTATCTAGTTGGTTGCATAATTTCCTTAATGTCGTTATGATAACTGCTCCCTTGGACGTAATACGTTGATGTCTAGAACTGCTGTATTCCGATTCCCTCTAGAACTATTGTATTACGCTAATACCTGAATCATCCTTGTATTACAATTGACCTATAATTTTATGTTCTTCTCTAACTCTCGTATTTTCACCATATATATTGTTTTTAGTATTTTTCCCGTTATACTTTCCTAATGAAACACGTGTAAACTTAGAAATTCTATGATGCCTAAGTACTACTCTAATAGTGTTCACATTTATGACCATAGTCTTACTTAGTTTTTGAGAAAAATGAAGATCCTCAACTTAATGCTCCTGTTAACCAAGGAATCATCATTGTTCAAGAGATTAAACTAATCAATCCCCATGTTGCAAACAATGTTACATATTTCAAGCTCAAAGAGTTAACAAGGAAAATGCACAAGTGTGCACTAAACACCTTCACTATGCAAGTCCTTCATTACTCAATAAATTAAAAATATAAATGTATGTTTCCAATATTTCTATTTCTTAATAAATCATGCCATTTACCCCAAAACTGTATTGATAAGAATGAAAAATCAACAAACTATTATCCTAAGTCTCCCTCATGATCTCATGTGAGATACAATTGTAATTGAATTAGCCAAATTAGCTAACTTAAATACAAAGTGCCCGCTTATAATTAATTAAGTTTCATATTATACTTTGTTCAAATCAAGGGACTTGAATTCAGTAATACAATTAGCCTAATGTCATTTGTAACTTGCGTCATTGAAATAATGCAAACATCAAACAATATTTTGATTAAATTGTACCTTTAATCCAACTACTTAACATATTTATCATATGTTAGTACTTGACTTTCTATCATATTATAAGTCTAGCACCATAGCTTCTTAAGTTACACTTTCAAAAACATGTGTTATAGTGAGAACTTATTTTACACTTTTTATCTAAATGCAATGTTCATTCTTATATTTGAATATGTCTCTTTTACTGAAGTCAAAGACACACATTTGAACATATTAAGTCTTTCCCCATTTGATCATCATTCCTCAAACCAACAGTGAATCTCGACCTAAGCCAAAACTTAATTGGCATTGTCAATTCTCAAATCATGTGTTATCCCAATTTTAAACACCTTAAAAAAAAAGAAAGAAATTTTTTTAATAATGTGTAAATTTAGCATATCACATAATTCACTTTATAATACTTAATTTGTAAGCCAAAACAAATTAATTTTCCATGTCTTGTGAAAATATATAACATGTTAACCTACACAAACTTTAGGTAAAGTAACATGGACAATTGTGAGGTAAAATAACTTGGGCAAACGTAAGGTAAAATAACTTAACATGCAACTTGGAAGTTGCCTTTCAAGTGTTACCTTTGACATTAAAGTTCATAATCCACACATGCTTATTAAGTAGAAGTTCTTTAAAGAGTTATAGATCTCAGGCATAAAATTCAGACATATTAATCAAAAGTGATAAAGTATTTTTAGAATTTAGAACTAACTAAACCCTAAAACACAATACCACTATAGGCAATCCTATTGACTGCAAAGAATTGGCTTTAATACCAGTTGTTAAAGTTTTAACCCAAAGGGTTAACACATAGTAACACGTGGCTATCCGGCGTTAACACCCTATGTGAACAATAATAAGTCTTCCAAAATAACCCATAAAGCTTAACTCAAATGCCCAAATAGGCACAAGACTATCCTTAAATCTTACCTTAAGTCCCTTAGAACAGCTATCCCCTGTCAAGCCACGATCCAGGAACCAGGAAGCGAGTAGGATTCCAGGAACAGGAAGGCTTGACTCAGGAACAGGACCGAGAGCAGGACAGGAACCAGAAACAGGAACAGGAACAGGATGGATCCAGCAGGATAGGATCAGGATAGGATCCGGGAACAAGACAGGAAAGCGCAGGATAGGATCCAGGAACAAGATAGGAACTAGACAGGATCCAAGAGCAAGACAGGAGCAGGAGGCAAAGAGTAAGACAAGAACAAGACAAGACAAGGAACAAGAATAATCGTAGAATGACTGGTGTTGATAGTAACTGATTGTACAACAATTAGGTCGGAGCTTTTATGCTCACAACTCCAAGCTAATCTAGTCATGAGTCTAATCTAGTCATGAGCTAAGAATAGTGTCCCTTATCCTCTATATCCTGTAGCATATCCTATAGGCATATCCTATAGGAATATCCTATAGGTATATCCTGTAGGAATATCCTGCAGGCATATCCTGTAACCCGTATCCTGTATCCGAAATCCTGCATCCTGTATCCGGAACCTGTATCCTGTATCGGGTTGTGACAGCACCTCCTCCCTAAGGACGAGTTCCACGAGTCTTAGGACCTGGTTTAGCAGGATAATGCCGATGGAAGGCAGCAACTTTGGAAGAAGCATGGAGTAAGTTGGATGCAGGTTCCCAAGTGCGATCGGTAGGCAAATAACCTTTCCAATCCACCAAGTATTGAAGTTGGCGGCGATGAAGACGAGAATCAAGGATGGCTGCAACTTCGTACTCAGGTTCACCAGCAATGACCACAGGAGGGGGAGGAGAAGAAGCACGACCAGGAAGAGAAGAAGGATGATACGGCTCCAACAAGGAGGTGTGAAACACAGGATGAAGTTTCACCGTGGATGGTAACTCGAGTCGGAAAGCTACAGGATTTACCTCCGCCACGATCCTGTAAGGGCCCAATCGTTGAAAATCCAACTTAGAAGAAGGCCTGTTGGTGCGAATGTGTCGACGAAGAAGCCACACGAGATCACCAATCTTGTATGCAGGTGCCGGCTGACGGTGAGCATCAGCATGATGCTTGTACCGTTCCTGTGCCTGCTGAAGATGAACCTGGAGATCATCCTGTACCTGACGAAGATGCTGGAGACGATCCTGTACTGCAGGAGCGGAAGAAGGAGAAGCAGGAGAGCAAAGTCAAAACGTGGATGGTGGCCTGTAAGAGCAAAGAAAGGTGTCTGGCCTGTAGATGCGTGAATGGAGTTGTTGTAGGCAAACTCCGCCATAGGAAGAAGGTCCAACCAATTATCCTGTTGGTAACTGATGAAGCAACGAAGATATTGCTCCAAGGTCTGGATTGTGCGTTCTGACTGTCCATCAGTTTGCGGGTGATATCCTGAAGAAAGATCCGCTTTAACCTGTAGACTCCGAAGAAGCTCTCGCCAAAACTTGGACATGAATTGTGGACCTCGATCGGAAACAATGCTCTCAGGAAGACCATGATGTCGGAACACCTCACGGATCACCAACTCGGCAGTTGTCTGACCTGTAGCTGTCTTGTTGCAGGGTAGGAAATGAGCCTGCTTGGTGAAACGGTCAACCACCACAAGAACTGCATCGAATCCACGAGAAGGAGGAAGATCTGTGAGGAAATCCATAGAAATGGATCTCCAAGGCAGAAGGAACAGGAAGAGGACGAAGAAGACCAGAAGGTGCATGACGAGGCATCTTCGACCTGTTGCAGGTGTCACAACTCCGTACAAACCTTTCCACAAAACCTCGCAACCCAGGCCACCAATAGTTGCGAGTCACCAACTCAACTGTCTTGGCCACACCAAAATGTCCTGTAGCCGGGGTATCATGACAATCCTGTACCACACGAGTCCTGCAAACACCAACAGGAACGTACAGGAGACCTTCCCGGTACAGGAGTCCATCCTGTATGGTGAACAGGTTGTAGTCTGGACGGGAACTGGAGGAAGAGGAACTTGCAACGTCAGGATGAATGTGTGAGAACACATTCTTTGCCAAGTCGTCTGTAGCCAACTGCGAACGGACGTTCCTGTAGGAGTGTTGAATTTGCTGGAGCCTGATGAACCTGCAGTGCCGCAAGCCGGAATCGATCAGGACCCAACAACACTTGCCTTTGACAGTCAAATGCAGGATCGCCCGGGCTTGGTGCAAGGTAAGAGCGCCTAGACAATGCGTCCGCCTTGCCATTCCGAAAACCGGGCCTGTAGACGATGACGAAGTCAAAACGTGATAGGAACTCCGCCCACCTAGCCTGTCGCCGACTGAGAACTCGAGCCGTTTGAAAGTACTCCAGGTTCTTGTGATCCGTAAGAACTTGTACAGGATGTGCAGCACCTTCCAGGAAATGCCGCCACTCCTCAAACGAATCCACAATGGCCTTGAGTTCCTTGTCATGAATCTCGTAATTGATCTCCGCCGACAGGAACTTACGAGAGTGAAAAGCTACAGGATGAAGCAACTTGTCCTCTCCAACTTGCGATAGGACGGATCCTACTGCAAAATCCGAGGCATCTGCTTCAACGAAGAAAGGACGAGAAGGATCAGGATGTGCTAAAATCGGAGCTGTCGTGAAGGTGTCCTTGAGTGTTGTGAATGCATGTTCCGCCTTGTCGGACCAAGAGAAAACCTCTGTGCGCTTGGTGAGTTCCGTGAGTGGAAGTACACGCTTGGAGAAGTCCTGTATGAATCGCCTGTAGAAGTTTGCAAAGCCAAGGAAACATTGTACATCTCGTACAGACTTGGGCCTCTCCCACTCCACGATGGTCTTCACCTTGTGCATGTCCATGGAAACGCCAGCAGGAGAGACGATGTAGCCCAAGAACTCCACAGAATCCCTATCGAAAAAACACTTCTCCAACTTCGCATACAAGCCATGCTCACGAAGCCGCTGTAGAACCAACCGTACATGCTTGTCATGTGCCGCCTGGTCCTTGGAGAAAATCAAAATGTCGTCGAGGTAGATCACCACAAACTGGTCCAAGAAGTCACGAAAGATGTCGTTCACCATGTGTTGGAACACGGCTGGGGCATTGGTAAGGCCGAAAGGCATCACCGTGTACTCGAAGTGTCCATACCTTGTACGAAAGGCAGTCTTCCACTCATCGCCGGGACGAATCCGTACAAGGTTGTAGGCCCCTCGTAAGTCGATCTTCGTGAACACCTTTGCTCCTCGCAGCCGATCGAGAAGTTCCGGGATCAATGGCAACGGGTACCGATTCCGAATGGTAGCTTGATTCAAACCCCTGTAGTCCACAACCAAACGTAAGCTCCCATCCTTCTTCTTGACAAAGAAGATTGGCGCTCCTGCAGGGGACTTTGAGTGACGAATGAAGCCGGATGCCAAGTTGTCCTCGATGTACTGGCGAAGAACCTCCAACTCTGTGGGTGACAATGCGTAAATCGGTCCGAACGGTGGGGTCTTTCCTTCTGCAAGATCAATAGGACAGTCGTAGGACCTGTGAACAGGAAGAACTGTAGCCTTGTGCTTGTCAAAAACGTCCTTAAAGTCGTGGTACTTGGATGGTAGAAGAAGGAGGAGAAGAGAAGGAGAGAAGGAGAAGAGAAGAGTAGGCGAAGGAGATTGAAAAACAGGAGAGTCAGACACAGGAAAGGTAGAAGAGGACGTAGGAGTTACTTGAAAGGCAAAAAGGTGGAAAGGAGCAGGATCAGTGGTAAGTTCATGCATGGTAGTGGTAAGAACTCGGAGAGGAGCAGGAGGGAGCTGTGACTGAAAAAGAGGAAGGATCTTGGGGGGTGGAACAGAGGCAGAGTAACAAAAGGAGGCAGGATTGGGAAAACCTGTGTGGATGTTGACGAGTGTACAGGATTGGAAGAATCCTGTACAGAAGTCCGTGGTTGCACAGGAGTGAGGGAAGCCTGTGAGTGTGCTGACGAACCAACAGGAGGTGGATCCTGTTGAGGAGGAACCTTCGACACTGATACAGGATTGGAAGAACCCTGTACAGGAACCGCAAACTTACAGGAGTGGAGAGAACCTGCGGATGTGCTGAGGAACTGACATGAGGTGAATCCTGTCGAGGAAGAGTCTTCAACACTGGTACAGGAACAGGCACGGTCAATCCTGTAGCTTGTACTGCCTCAGACACCAAGGATGTATCCTGCACGCAGGAAGGTACAGGATTGATCCTGGCTGCTGGAGAGGAAAACGTGAGCGTCCTAGACCTCCAGTCGATCTGCGGATTTGCAACAACGAACCATGGCATGCCAAAAATGATGGGAGTCGACCGAGTCTTGATCAAGTTGAAGGAAATCGAACAGTTGAATGCACCATGACTGCAAGAGAGAGGTGTGGTAGCGTGGGTAACTGCGCCAGAAGCAATCAAACGACCATCGGCCACCTCTACAGGAACTGCACGCTTCAACTTCACCACCGGAATGCCATGCTGAGCTGCAAAAGTGTCATCCATGAAACATGCATTTGCACCAGTGTCTAACAGGGCAAACTCCTTGAGCTCTCGATTATTGAGGCGAATGTGTACAGGAAACTTGAGTGATGGAATGGTATGAGCAGCACCAATGGAGCCTGCACCTACGTCCAACTTCGCGGCTCCTAGACGAAGTGGACATTGAAGTTTTCCGACTGAACTTCAGCTTCGGCTTCACGCGTCTTGAACTTCTGGCTTTATTAGGACATTCCGCCACCTTGTGTCCTGCTGCACCACAATACAAGCATAGGTTCTCACCCGACGACGTTGCTTCTCAGCAGTTGAAAGTGGGCCACGCTTGGATTGTTAACCTCCATAGGAACTGCTCCAGAAGGTGTCGTAGGAACATGTGCTACGGCTACAGGATTGGCTGGCAGGAACTGCTGACGGAATTTTTCCTGACGGCGCTCGAACAAACGGTTGTCGCAGCGAACGGCCTGTTGCATGATCTCCGCTAACGTTTGAGCATCCGGTAACGTAAGGAGAAGGTCCTTCACGTCATCCCTCAGCCCAAAACGGAAATGTTCGATCAATGCAGTCTCGTCCCATGGAATGTTCGTGCACAATTGCTGGAATTCGGATGCATAAACGGAAGCTGGTCTGGATCCTTGTGTGAGCCTCCGTAACTTTGTGCATGCAGAACGGTACTTATCAGGATCTCCAAAGCAGGCTTCAAAGGCAGCCACGAAACCTTCAAAGTCTTCCATCAATGGGTCGTCACGCTCCAGCAAGGGAGCAACCCAAGCTCGTGGAGATCCACTTAGTAAGGATGCCAAAAGGCCAACCTTTTGTGCATCCGTCGAGTAGCGGCGTGGTTGCATGCGGATCAAGAGCCGGATCTGATTCAGGAAACCTTGGAAATCGGCACGGTTGCCACTGAACTTCTCTGGCATGCTGATCTTCGGCTCCGGAGAAAAGTTCGATGAAGAAGGAACCACCGATGCCTGAGAGAGAGCCTGCGCAGCAGCCTTGGAGGATGCATCAGCAGCTGCATGTGCCGCATGGGTGGAGCCTTGCAAATCGGTGACCACTTGGCGCAAAGTGGCCAGCTCATGAAGCAACATTTGGTGCTCGCGTTGGAAGTGCTCAAAATCAGCCATGATCTTATGAAAGAAAGAAAGGAGAAAAACGAAGGAAAAGAATCAAGGAAAAAAAAGTAGCTAGGAAACGAAGAGCTATGAAAGCAGTTACTATCAAACTGTCAAGCCACGATCCAGGAACCAGGAAGCGAGTAGGATTCCGGGAACAGGAAGGCTTGACTCAGGAACAGGAGAGCAGGACAGGAACAGGAACAGGAACAGGAACAGGACGGATCAGGAGCAGGACAGGATCAGGATAGGATCCGGGACAAGACAGGAAGCGCAGGATAGGATCCAGGAACAAGATAGGAACTAGACAGGATCCAAGAGCAAGACAGGAGCAGGAGGCAAAGAGTAAGACAAGAACAAGACAAGAGCAAGGAACAAGAATAATCGTAGAATGACTGGTGTTGATAGTAACTGATTGTACAACAATTAGGTCGGAGCTTTTATGCTCACAACTCCAAGCTAATCTAGTCATGAGTCTAATCTAGTCATGAGCTAAGAATAGTGTCCCTTATCCTCTAGGCATATCCTGTAGCATATCCTATAGGCATATCCTATAGGAATATCCTATAGGTATATCCTGTAGGAATATCCTGCAGGCATATCCTGTAACCCGTATCCTGTATCCGAAATCCTGCATCATGCATCCGGAAACCTGTATCCTGCATCGGGTTGTGACATCCCCCAAACCTTAAAGGATAATCCAATTAGACTTTAGAATCTTGCCCCAAAAAGCCTAGTCAGGCTCATGCCCTAACCCCACTAATACATACCCCTATAATAGAGCTAAGGCATTATGACTTAATAATCACCCTCGTTGGGGAGTATAACTCCTTTAAGGCATCAAGGGGTACCCTAAATCATGAGTAACCCCTAAAGGTTTGAGTGGCTGAGTCTTAATCTAAACCTAGGGTTAATACTTAATGAGGACACGAGTGTTATACTAAGTGAACTTCTTAAGGCTAAGTTTGGACAATCCTGAGCTCACGACCTCATGAAAAAGCTCCTACTAATAAATTTAGGTTGTTCAACCCCTAGATCCCTAGGAGAACACTCCCTAGCCAAGTGAGCCATTAGCACACCCAATTACGAGACCTAACTTGAGCACAAACATGCCTGCTTTTTAGAGTTTCCAACCCCTTGGTGTTGAGCCCATGAGATAACCCCAAAAGGCATGCCTCGTGCGTTGTATTGTGTGCCATCTATCCTAGTGTTACATATTCATATGACATTATCTTCCAAGATGTGGGTTATCATGCCATAGCCCTTTAGATTCAAGAGTTACACCAGGTGCCATAAATGTGGCTCTCAAATGCAACTTGGGAATCCCTCTATGATCCCTTAGGAACTTAGTAAAGAAAAGCTATTAGCCAAGATCCCACGCCCACAGTTGGATAAGGACATGAATGTGTCCTACTTAGTTGTGAGTGCTACACCTAGGAGGAAGGGGTTGGAGACAAGCGTCAACTACCCTTGGAATGTGTAATCTGACAAGATCTCCCAGGCATGAATTCACCAATGTTAAGGGTAGGCCACCCCGAAGGTGGAACATATCCCTATTGTCTAGAAGTTGAGGCAGCACAATAGAGGGTTGTGCCTGTTAGAGTTTTTACCTGGTGCCACAAAGGCAGTTTGCCAAGTGCCAACCTTAGAATCCCCTCTCTAGAAACCCCATGAAATCTGGTAAAGTAACCCCTATTAAGAACCCAACCCTTAAAAACTTAAGCCCCTAGCTAACCAAGTCCACAAACGAGGCTCACCTTATGAATCAGGATACGTGAACGAGTCGAGTTATAGGTGTCGTTCCTAGCTTAGCATGGTTGAGGCGGTTGAAGCAAAGCCTCAACCACTAGTTATGCGGAACATGGACTCGGGCAATGCCTTTGAGCTTGTGAACAGGTTTTCGACCCAAGAAATTTGACTAATTCCTTGGAAGTAATGTACCCCTGTCACAAAGGCGAGATCCTGCCAATGATAAGGATAGTTTAACTCAAAGGTGGGACATACCCTTGTCGTGTGGAAGTTTGGGCGGCACAATAGAGGGTTGCACCTTGACGACACAAGCTTAGCTTGCACCAATAGAAGGTTAACGAGCTCTCTTTTGAATCTAGGAAGCCTCATTACATACTACCTTATTTATGTGACAGACCCCCCCCGTTTTCCTAAGTGAGTAAGTGGGCTGGCATGGAAATGCTAGCCTTTAATGAAATGAGATGCCTAACTCTAACCCTAAACCTAACCCCTAGGGGGGTATTAGAATGTGTAGGGGTGTCCCTTACCCTCTTTTTGACAAGCTATACTAGAAAAAAAACTAACGTCAAACCAGGGGAGAGTTTTTTAGAAGGTAAGTTCTAGTTTCGCCTAGAGTTTCCTACAAATACATAATGACGCATGGCCGGACCATCATTAGATACCCAAGTGCACTAAACGGACATGTTTCCTACTACATCTAGGGTTCGTCACACAACTCGGTAAGTAACAACAGTCAAACCTCAAAGTAAAGGGTCAAGTCATAGTAAAAACTATGACAGTGCCTTAATGACACAAATTAGAACTTGCACCGGTAAAAGAATAACGAGCTCAATAATAAACCCAAAAACTCTCACTACATATACTACTTAATATATGTGATAGTGCCTTCCCCTCCCCCCCCCCCCCTGTTTTCCTATTTATAAAGTGGGTTAACACAAAACTAAGGGTTCATGTTATACTTTGTTCAAATCAAGGGATTTGGATTCAACAATATAATCAACCTATTGTCACTTATAGCTAGTGTCATCAAAATACTTCAAACTAGTTGTCAAGGACTCCACAGGCTAAATGTGGGGTGACTTTAGGTGGTCTCAGTGGTTGCTAGGACGTTGTTGCCAATGCCCAATCTTAGGGTTTTGAGCCATTACTTCGGATGTAAGGGGAGGTGTAGTGGTGGCCTCTACCCAGACATCATGAGGGTTGGTGTACTAGTTGACTAGAGCTCCCCTCCTTCGGGTGTGCGGGCTTCTGCTGAGGAGGAAGCAAGAGAAAAAGAGAAAGGTGGCAGATTGGGAGTGGACAATAGTAAACAAAAGAGATATATATATATTGCCTCTTAGAAGTACAAGGTGGCCCCTCTTCTAGAGACCAAGGTTTAGATCCTCTATCTCTTGGCCAGAGCAAGACACACAAAGAAGATGGACTAGAAGGACCCTAACCCACTGATCCCCTACCTACATATATAGTGGGTCGGGTGAAGGCCCAAGTGGCGCTCCCCCACTAGACCTCCTACTGACTTAATGTGCCTCCCCAACGTATGTTGTTCTTAATACCTTGGTTATCATAGTTCTAACTTGGTGGGTTGATTATGCAAAAAGACTCAAGTGTAACTGGGTCATCATGACCAATGGCCCTCTCATAACCACTAATTGGCTCTTTGCCTAGTTGGCTTAAGGGGACAGGGAAAGGTGATAACATTTGGTATCAAAGTGGTCTCGGTTCAATTCCCATCAGGGAGTAAATCACATGTGTACAGTGTACAGCCAAGTGTAGTGCCTCTAGCCCGATTGACATCTGATGTGATCACATGTGTACAGTGTACAGCCAAGTGTAGTGCCTCTGGCCCGATTGACATCTGATGTGAGTATAGCTGGGTGCAAGCTAAGCGTAGCAACGATTGACATTTGATGTGAGTATAGCTAGGTGCAGCAACCCTTCTCAAATGGGTGGAGAGTGTCACAATTTTAACTACCTGGGTAAAGATTTGTGGGATATGTGAGCAAAAAGACTCAAGCATAACTGGGTCATGATGTGTAGTGCCTCTGGCCCGATTGACATCTGATGTGAGTATAGCTGGGTGCGAGCTAAGCATAGCATCTCTGAGCTGCACCTTTTAGATGAAGGCATAGTAGCAACCCTTTCTCAAATGGGTGGAGAGTGTCACAATTTTAACTACTTGAGTAAAGATTTTTGGGATATGTGGGCAAAAAGACTCAAGCATAACTGGGTCATCATGACCAGGGGCCTTCTTATACCACCAATTGGCCCTTTGCCTAGTTGGCTTTAGGGGAGAGGGAAAGGTTGTGACATTGGTGGTTGATCTGAACGATCGGATCTAGCTTGTTGTTAGCACTACCTAACAACTATCATTGTTAATTCGTTCCTACTGTAAGTTGCCCACTCCATCATTCAGCCTCCCTTCTAGACCACCTCGTGTTCGCATTCATTAATCGTCTGACGATGGACAAACCATCACCAATCAGATGTCCAAACTTACTTGTTGGCATGTCGTTGAGCCATGCTTTCTTCATCCATGTCCTATGCCATAGTGCTTGCCATTGCATCTCACACCTTAGTGGCCCCTTGTAATTTGGCCATGTTTCCTACATGCTGCTCCTGGGTCTATGCAAGTTGACCCTCTAGTTCCCTGACTCACTTGAGCATGTGTTGTAGCTCTTGTTCCTTGACCATGAGTTGTTGCTCTTGATGGTGTACGTGCTCCTCTAACTCCTTGATTATGGTCTGTAACTAGTTCAATTGGGCTTCGACCACTCGAACACGCTCCTCCTCATCTTCTTGCTATGGTGGGATTATCACCACATGTCCTTCCGGTGTGGCCTCCTCGTGATGGGTCACAAGCTTTACACTGGCCTCAGTCAGCTCTCGATCCACTCTATAAGCTGGTTGATGCATTGGTGCAGCTCCTCTCTAATTGCTACTAGCTCCTCTTGGGCTTCTCTGAGCTCCCCCTCCTACTTAAGCCTTGTATCAAGCTCATGATTTTGCCATGCTTTCTCCCCTATGGCATGCTCGTGGTTGTGCCCAAGTTGGTCATGGAGTCACTTGAGGTTGTTGTACCTCTTCTATAGCTTGTCGAGGGTCATAGCTAGTGATGTGTAGGTCCTTTGCATGCTTCTGCTCACTCTCCGCTCTCTCCCACTGTTAAACTCCTCAGAGGACCTTTTTGCCGTATCCCTTGGCTTTCTTTTGAACACCCTGATATTGTTTCGTGAGCTTACCTACTATTGCATTTTGTTCTTTGGCCACCCCCATGAGGTCTAGGTCATTGTAAACCACCACCACTTTCCTAATTCAATCAAATGCCTTTGCAAGTTTGATGTGGGCTAAAGAAGCCCACCACCCGTTGGCATGGAAGTGTTGCTAGGTATTGTCGAGCCCATCCTCGAAATCTTCCCCCTCGCCTTTGAATTGGCTGGTTGTGATGGCCTTGTAGGGTTTATGACTGCTCCCTATGTTACTTGTGCTGGGTTAGGTGGTAATAGGGGACCCACTGCCATAGGAACTATCGATATGGATTTTGTGGTTGAAGGTCTCCGCTCCTTTTCATGAGGGTTTTTGAACCTAGGTTGCTCCTGCTCCAAGGATGCATCGTCTCTTGCACACTTTTGTGACAACTCCGAGGATTTTCGGCTACTTCCCCTTACTTGCCTGGCTTGTTCTAACATGCTCTCCCTCCTCCATGTCTCTTGTAGTGTTGGATTAGAGCTGCATCAATATGGGAGTTGGAACTCAGCTAATCAACCAGGTGATCATGATGTTGATATGGCTGGTTGTGTAGAATTTCCACCTTGTTCTCCTCTAGATCCTGTTGATACCATGGGTTAACACTGAAATCATGTAGTGCTTGAGGCAGTCCGCTCAATCCACCACAACTCCCTCCCAAGCACTACAAAGGGTGTTTGCTAGTCAAGTGGCGATCTGTTTCTCTATTCTTCTAGTGAACATGAAGGCCTCAAGCGCCAAAAACTTGTCTAACCGCTCTTTGTCAAACTGTTCCGATTGTCCTAGCCTTCTCTAGGTAACCACCAGTTTTTTTATGATCTTGTTCTCCAAGCTCATTCGTAAGCTGGGATGGTAAACTCCCATGGCATGTGGTCTTTAGGCCATAAGCCAAACGGAAGGGCATGACTTCGGTTGCGGCTTTGAAGGTCATTTGATAGCCCATAAGATAGATGTAGCATCTCTTTCAACCACCAAGGTTCATTGTGGCAGAGCTTCCTCAAAATGGTCACCAATGTCTCGTGGACTCGACTTGTTTATTCCCTTGTGGGTAATGAGCTGTTAACCTGCGTACGTGCTAACTAGCTTGTGGATCGTTTCATTAATGAACTCCTCTGGCCCGACTATTCTCTAGCAGATAGTCAAACCTCATTAGGATGTTTCCATAAATAAACGTCACCATTTGCCTTGCCATTGCCTCCCTAAACGCCTTCACTTCTACCCACTTTGTGGTGTAGTCTATTAGAGTGGGTTGTGTGGCCTTCAGGTTGATTGGGCCTACAAAGTCTAGACCCCACTTCTTAAATGCTGCCATTCTTATTGATGAGTGGTACTCCATTCCTTGGCTAGCCATTCATTGACTAATTCATTGACAGTCATTGCAGCTCCTCACTGCCCTGGTGATGACTCAGAAGATCGTGGGCCACCATAATCATGTCTGTAGAATCTTCTTGGCTATCTTATACCCCCCAAAGTGTCTAGCATTAGGTCTCACGTGTGCTACAATGAGAATCTTAGGGATTTTCCACGCTAGGGCACATCTTTAGAAGATGTCATCTTCCCCTAGTTATATAGCTGATCCCTGATCAGTTGAAATGGCATGCACTTTTGGGAGAGACTTCCCCTGTGGATAACAGACATTTCCAAAAGTCCTTTGAGTCCGTTGGTGAGGTAACATCATATCGGTTGCCACTCTGAAATCTCTGTGTTTGTTGTTGGTCTGGTGGTTCATGGTGGGTGTGTTGTTCCATCATTACTTTGAAGAGGTTGGCATCCAATATGTCGAGCAATGGTGCGGCCTCGAGCTGTTCACCGCTAGGTATCTTGGACATGAGGTCAGGTGACATGTGCAACTTACCCACCTTATGAACCATGGTGAAGTCGAACTCTTATAGAAGGAGGATCCGCCTCACCAGTCTTTTGGTGAGTTGAGGTTTGTTGACAAGGTAGAGCAAGGTGTGATAATCCACAATCAGTGTGAAGTGGTTACCCAAGAGATAGTGGCAGAACTTTGACACTCCGTAAATCACTACCATGCACTCCTTGTCCGTTATAGAATAATTGTGTTTGACCGACGTCATGAGCCAACTTTCGTACACTATGGGACATAGCATTCGCTCTCCATCTTTCTAGGATAGAACCCACCCGTTGCTACGTTAAAACCATCTGTCTATAAGTGGAATTGCCAATTCTAGTCCAAGATTGGCACTTGATGTCTTCAAAAATTGCCTATTGATCGGTAGTCCATTCATGTGGTGCCTATGTTGTGAGTAGTTCGGATCAATGTACTGCTTAATGAACTTGCGGTAGAAGCATGCCTTCCCCAAGAATCGTCGAAGCCCAGTAACATTCTGGGTGTGACATCTCAACAATCGCCCATACCGATTTTGGGTCTATGGTGATGCCCTCCTTGGACACGATGTGTTCTAGCAACTTCCTTGTGGTCAAACACACATTTGATGGGTGAAGAGATATTTTGTACTCTTAGCAATGCCGAAACATCCATTCGAGCCACTCCACGTGCTCTTTCGCTGGTCCATATGCCGTGAAGTCATTTAAGAACACTCATAAAAGTCTGTGAGGTTCTCCGGGAAAATGCATTGGACCAACCTATGGAATGTGGCTAAGGCATTGTAGAGGCTGAACAACATGACCTTGAAGGCATATGCTCCCCAATTCGTGATGAACACAGTCTTGGCTCGGTCTTCTATTGCAATCAAGACTTGGTTATATCCGCTAAAACTGTACATGAACGAGTACATCTCATGTCCCACTACATCCTTCAAGATGGCCTCAGTGAACAAGATAGGGACTGTGTGTTTTCTCCATGGCTACATTTAGTCATCGATAGTTTATGTAGATCCTTAGTTGCCTTCTTCTTTGGCACAATGATGATTGGTGATAGCCACTCTGGGTTTTTGATGGGGTACACGAAGTCTGCTTTCATCCATTTATCAGTTTTCTACTTAGCCTTCCTGTCAAGCCACAATCTAGGAACCAGGAAGAGAACAGGATTCCAAGAACAAAAAGGCTTGACTCAGGAGTAAGACCGAGAGCAGGACAGGAACTAGGAATAGGAACAGGACAGATCTAGGAGCAAGACAGGATCAGGATAGGATCCGGGAGCAAGACAGGAAAGCGCAGGACAAGATCCAGGAACAAGACAGAAGCAGGACAGGATCCAAGAGCAGAACAAGATCCAGGAGCAGGACAGGGAACAGGAGCGAGATAGGAGCAGGACAGGAAACAAGACAAGAACAAGATAAGACGAGATTGATCATAGTAAGACTGGTGTTGATAATAACTAATTGTACAACAATTAGGTCGGAGCTTTTATGCTCACAACTCCAAGAGCTAATCTAGGCATGAGTGCTAAAAGTGGTTGCATGCATGCAAAAGTGACTGCATGCATGCAGAGGCTAAGATGAGTCCACATGTCCCTTATCCTCTAGGCATATCCTGTGGCATATCCTGTAGGAATATCCTGCAACCGTATCATGTGTTCGGAATCCTAGTAGGAATATCCTGTAGAAAGTCCTGCAACCCATATCCTGTATTCGGAATCCTGTAGAAAAGTCCTACAACTCATATCTTGTATCTGGAATCCTGTATTCTGTATCGGGTCGTGACACTTCCAGGCATAGTTCGAGTTGATGCGGTAACATTACTAGCGGTTGGGCCTAGTGTCGAGCTTTAGCTTAATCCTGTGATGACACAACTCTGCCGGTACTCCCCTCACGTTGTGGTAAACACCTCTCTATGGCTGCGGAGGTAGTTGGTGATTCTTTCCCTAAGCTCCAGTTCTATGTGAGCATTGATGTGCACCAGTCAAGGTTCCTCGTCTGTGCCTACATTCACTTGTTTTATCACCACCTCAGAAGTCATATTCCACCCATACATAGGCTTGTCATGGTATTCCTCTTGGGAAAGCAGAGCAACATGCCTCAGTTGCTTCCATAGAATGGGCCACTCCAGAACTTGCTCTTTTGGGGCTTCCCTCTCAGCCTCCATCCTAATCATGTCGTATGCTATGGCAATCTCTCGTACCTCCTGGTGAAGGTCTACATCTCCTACGACAAATAAGTATGGTAGGCAAGCAAGGATGGCCGCTTCTTCGTCGTCATCGAGCCCTTCGCTCCATTCTAGCATGTGGTATTTCTATGGTCGGGCCTTCAAAAGTGGTTCTCGGACTTGCTCCACTATCACGGATATCAATCCTTTTTGGTGGAGAATCTTATCTTTTGGTGCTCCCAATCATGTTGCACCTTCGCACCTTGATCCATGGACAGCCCACGAGTAGGTCGAACCCCACTTTCAAGTGCATGTTAAGAATGACAACATTTACAAGAACTTGGCACTCTAAATTTTTATTTCTACCTTCCTCATGATGCCCTTAGGTGTCACCTTAGTTGGTTTGCTATAAGGCTCAAGAGGTGGCATTCCTAGTTTTTGGTTGGAGTTGCTGACATGATGTTCACACCTGAACCTCGTCCATGATGACGTTGCATACAATACAACCTGCAACTTGGACTGATATGGCCGACACGTCATACATGAAGTCCACTACTACTATCGTTGCGACCCTTGGTGGGTCTATGGTTGGTTTGTGCAACTCACTGGTGAGGACATCATATAGCCTGGGGGATAGGCAGAGTAACTCACCTATGGTCATTGATACATGGTCTCCCATTTTTTCATGTGAGGCTCTCCTGGATCCCAATTGTTCACCCCGATCCTTGGCCCTGAGCAAGTCTTATCTGTTCTGCGGTGGCCTCCACCTCGGTGCACTTCCTCGCCCACTATTCAAACTCAGAGGGTTATGTCACTAACTCTTCCTCATTGGACTCCCCATCATCTTTGTTCTCTAGGTCAATTGGCTTGCCTCTTCTGCATGTCGGCATGTGACCTCGTGATTGCCCCACATTGTAGCTCTGATGGTACCACCGCTATATGGCTAGCTTATGGTGCAAAGGCTAGTGTCAAAGAAGAGGTGGTCTGACCATTTGTCACCTTTGTGGTTCCTGGCACATGTGCTTCTAGCATTGGTTTGATTCATCAAGATCCAAGAACAACAGTAAATTGTTGCATAGGGCACAAACCAACTCATGGCATTCTAGTCATATATCCTTGTCATCAAACCTTGACCAATATGGCTGTCAATCTCGGGATCGTGACCTTCATTTGCACTCGATTCATGACCTTCTATAAGGCTAATCATTCTTATTAGTCATGCGTCCTTCGCCCCTCTGGTTATTTATACCTTTAATTGAGAATTAAATGAGTTTCCATATTGAATATAAACACAATGTAATTAACAAATGTTTTTGAAATATAATATTAATAATAAATACATTAAATAATAAATATTCAAATTACCTCATAAGAAGTTGTCCCATGTGATTGATTATTATTAAAAGAATAATAATTACTCTAATGCTTAATTGAACTTTTGCATGTATGTTAACTCAATTATAACCTTGGGACCTAAAAAATAATTTCTCCTTCAAATGAATATACCCTTTCAATCATATAAGAAAAATATGTGACTCATTAAAATAATGTCTTAATATATTACATTCAACATCTCCAATTTAAATAAGTCAAACCTAACTTGTTTTACTGCTTAACAAATTCTACATCTCTCATAATATACATGAGTTCAATTCTTTTGTATATATAATTTTTAATTAATAATCATGTATGCCATGTCAATATAATAAATCACATTGAATTCTACCAAACTGTTAATATGCCACAATCATATGTGTACACAAAATTAATACTTTAAAAATTATTGTTAAATATGATAATTAAACATGGTGCGTGTGTTAAATAATTTTGTACTTCACTATAGCATATTAATTTCATTTTTAGTACTTAATTCGCATGTGGGCCACATACACAATAAATAAAAATAAGATAACTAAATATGTATGAAATATACATAAGAGCCTTCACGATTTTAAGTGTAGTGTTGTTGTTCAATAATAAGTTGAAGTTATAACTCATTAATAATAAATTATTTAACGAACATGTGTTAATGAAGAAATACAATGTGTTTTTATTCTTATTAATTTATAATGTTATAATCCCAATATATATAAATACCTTAAGAAACATGTCTATCTTTATCTTTGATATAAACTAATAGTTTGATAAGTAAGATTCTTTTGTCTAGAATGACTAAATCAATTACATATAACATAAAGATAATTATTTAGCAAAATTTTATAATCAATCGATAAAACACACGTCATTTCGTTGAAGGAATTAAAAAATAATTATAATTATAATATGTTTAACTATAGTTTCACACTTTTATTTAAGCCAATAATTGTTCTCATGACTCATAACATGTTACACAATGATCAAGATTTAAAAAATGTTTTAAGTATTAAATAATTACGATCTTTAACAAATCATGTGTAATAAAATGTGATGGATATAGATTTAGTATCATAATTAGATAAAAATGTATATTCCTTTTTCAAACTTTTAACTAATGTATTATGATTAAAATTGTGAATCGTGAATCAATACTAATCACTCTTGCCACATTAGTATTTAATTAAGAATATTTAATTAAATTTAAATAAGTTATTAAACATAATATTTATTAAGTTACCTAATGTTATATTTTAAGCCATGGCCATGATCATTTCTACCACATAAAATCACCAAAATGAAGAAGCACACACACATGTGTATATATATATGTGTGTGTATAAAGTTTTAGTATAATTAATGAAATAATTATTAAGAAAAATGTCTTTAAATAACTACTGTAGTTAATAGTTTTGCATTGCAAATGAATATCAAAATTAAAATATAATTTAATGTGTTATATAATAATTTATTTGTGGACTCAACATTTACATCATTATTCAATGGAACTCCACTATGTAGTACATTTTAAATAAATCTTTAATAATTTAAACTTTATATATATTATATATATATTATAATATATATATATATATATATAATATATATATATATATATATTATATTATATTATATATATATATAATATTTCATTTTGATCATGAACATTTCGTAATAAATATTATATTTGAATACTTTCTTTTTACAAAAAAAAATATCTTTATAAACTATAATGTTTTTAAAATATTCTCAAATATTTGTATATTAGAACCTTTTAAAATTAAAATATATTAGAATCAAGAATATTTTAAAAGCTTACAGTGGAATATTAGTAACAATCTTTATTAATATTATAAAAACTTAAATAAGAAATAAACCCTATTGAGTTTTGAGAACTATGTGTTTTGAAAAGAAAAATACAAAAGGTTTAATGCATAATCATATTTTGGAATATATTTAAAACTTTTAAAACCAAATATATTAATAAAAAATTATTTTAGTATTTAAGAATATTTTAAAAACCTTGCATAACATTCTCTTATCGTTATTATGATATTTGTCCAATTAATCACAAATAGAACTTGTAAAACATAATAATCTAAAAAATAAGTATGATATGACTTTTAAAAAAGTTTTAAAAATAAATAACAAAAAATGAAACAGTCTTAACAGTGGATAAGACAAATTAAAACCAATTTATTTTCTTGGTAAAGTCTTTCTAAACATGATTTTTTTAAAAGTTTGTATCATTTAATAAAAAAATATGTCAATTATAAATTCAAAAATAAGTATTTTTAATAAATAAAAGGAACTATTACAAAGGGAAAATTCACTTCTTAAACCAGATAAAAACAACCATGTCACCAAATGCTTGTTTAAATTCACTCTTTCGCAATGTTCTGAGAGTGAAACAAAGACCGTATGTTCTTATTACGTGAAATAATAATTTGTTAAGAACCCACATTACATTATCAAACACACACACAAATAGGGAATTTATAAAATTCATATATATAAGATATACAGTATGTACGACCAAATAAGAAGTTACATATCACATATAATATATGCTCTCTCTCTCATGTACATATCCATACATGTACATATGTATGCCACGTAAGTGTGTCCATGTGACACATGGGAGGGAGCTCTAAATTTTTATATATATTTTAACTCTTATTATAATGAAATTAAAACACATTAATTAATTAAATAGAGTCATAAAAGGACAATATTTGTGAAAACTAGGCGATGTTCTTATATTGAAAGGTGGCATAACAAGACAGATGTTATATAAGTCGTATAATATAATATCGTGATTCTCGTCGAAGATTAACCTTTGTGTATTAGCATTGTTATAAAATATTTGACATAAGTCGCATTACCCAATGGCTCCTTTTAGTTATGCAGTGTGGGTGTCTTTATTTATCTTTGCGGTAGCACTATCAGCTTCGGGTGAGTGAGTACCCTTCTAAATTTTCAAAAGAATTTAATTTAAATATAAATATAAAAAGCAATATATACAAATCAAATATTATATTTATATAATGAATAGAGTAGAAATGTAAGTTAAGTAAATATATTTAATTATTTACTTTTTCTAGCCATTGGAAAAATCATTCACATTACAAATGAGATTCTTATCTTTTTCGAAGAGGCCTTGCATGATGCAGTTGCACATGTTCAAGGAGATGGCCAACAATTTCCTCCTTAATGGGCTCTTTATATGTTTTATAAAGTAAATATTATGCTAATTTGTTATGAAAGTAAAATAGCATGTTACTATTGTTATGAGTGGTGTGTGTGTGTGTGTGTGTGTGTGTGTGCGTGTTCTCACCAGTGAAAAAGAATACTTAAGGTACAAGGTCGATGGTGTGTGTGTGTTTTGATTTAATGAGATTGCTGCAGGTAATATTACATATAATTAATATTTTATTTATTATTTAGTACTCCATTCCCTCTTCCTGCATGCAGATTTATCGATTATATAAGTTAATCAATATTTATATCTCAAAATATATTCTTAAAACTCAACGCTTAAACTGGTAAGTAGTTTAAGAATTAATCCCCTTCGTCAAACTGTAAAATCCAATGTCAAGGCGCCCTCCACGTGCTTTTGCCACGTAGACTCTATATACAATGCCATAAAATAACTCCTTTTTGTGATTCCAGCTTGTTGATCTTTTATGTATGGTCCTTCGATCACGTTCTTTTAAATTGATTAAGAACATTATTCCATACAATTTTTTTATGATCGGGAAAAATAGAATCTTAAACTAGTGCTATAGTTTAATACAATTTTTATCTTATTTTATTAAATAATGTGTAGATTAATTATAAAATTTAAAATATGCATAGGATTTAAAGATTAAGTTCAGCTACAATTAAAATATTTATATATATATTATTGTATTAGTAAATTTCTGAATAAAAACTAATTATAATTCAAAAAGTATCTCTTTCTCTACACACACACACACACTACGTATGTAGCACTGTATGTGTATGGTAAAAGTAATAAATACAGTATTAATTGAGGGGACGTGTATAAGAAATTGAAGGGAACCTTAATTCACAAATGTTTTTTCATAGATTTTTTTAATTGTTTTTTTTAAATTTTTTATTTAATTAACATGCATTATGAACAAATTTTTACGTAAGAGGAATTCATTAGGGTTCCTTAATTGAAATAAATGATTTATAAATAATTATTTTATTTATTTATAATTATAAAAAAAAAAGTTAAAATTTAAATGTCACTTCATGATTATATACACAATGTAACACACTGAAATAAGAATTATACATATCACTGTTTGTTTGTGTACACAGGCGTTTATATGTGTGTGCCAAGGCAGTTATATTTTTGACGGGCATATTTTATAGGGTAGAGTTTATTGATAAGCATATTATAAATAAACACTGTGTTTAAATGGAAACCAATATGTTATTTAACGACTGTTCACATGCCATCTATACAAACATGCAAGTATGTTTGCATAAATATATTAGATAAACACCTGAACACTTTATATATACCAAAGGTAACTATAAATTGGCAATAAATTTACATGCACATCCGGATACACTCGTACTCATATAGGTGTCACATGCATAGTCAGACCTTGTGAATTAACACCTTGTATTTAAGGATATATCATAATAGGATGATTTATATTTTATATCATTATTTAAAAAATGGTAATCATATCAAAACTAAAAATTTAAAATCGATAGTGTAGCATATCCATATGCTCTAATAGATTGTATTGTGATAATCATTAAAATTTAAAATATATTAATACTATGTGATAATTCAAAATAAGGGAAAATTACATTTATACACCTGAAATTTATTATATTTATATATATACTCCTCAAAGTTTTATATTTACATATATACACTCTAAAAATTTACATATATATCCTTCAAAAACTTTAATTATAAGCTTTTGACTTTTAAATAATAATATTAACTAAAAATATATTTTTAATTCATAATATATTGCAAATGAAATAATTAAGGTTTTTTTAGTGTTAAATGTCAAATAGTAAAAAATGAAATATTATTTAAAATAATTATATTAGATTGTGATATATATGTTTAATAGGTTGTACTTTGGATTTAAATATAAAAAAGACAAATTAATTATAAATTTTTATGAATTTTTTTTTAAAAGAAAATAATTTTTATTTTTGAAATTTATGAAGTTTTAAATTGAAGTTTCAGGTATATATATATATGTAAATATAAAACAATAGGAATATATATGTAAATATGATAAATTTCAGAGTATAATTCCGTAAAATAAAGGACTTAGTAATCATTGATGTAGCATATCTCAAGGATATGCTTTAAGAAATAGTATATATATATATATATATATAATTTGTTAATATATTCTTATTACATATGATTATTATTTATTTATACATACGAGATTATTACATGTGAAACATAAAACTTTGAACAAGCTTGTTTAATAAATCCATATAATCTAATTAAATTTAATACATCCATATAATCTTCATACAGAATTTTGTACATACTAAGTTACATGTATGGGGTATAGCGTGAAAAAAAACCTCTTGTTCTTCACTGTTGATTACAGATAAAGCAAAAGAAGTAATTATTATAATCAAGTACAAATACGGAACGTTTACTATACAGAAAATAAATTAGAATAAAATGATAAAAGAGAATTATGGAAGAATAACAAATAAGGATAGAACAATAAAAGAGGGAATTCACGGAAGAATAATAATAATGAATTATTATTCTTCTATGAATATTTTTTATCATATTCTTATTTCTATTTTTATTTTTTTATTTTGTGTATCTAATGTAGATGTTCACTCTTTTTTTAATCGTACTCGAATCAGTTTTTTTATTTAATTAATTTAGAACATAAATTTCAAGGTTATATAGAATTTCTTGATATATAACTTAATTAATAACTATTATGTAGAGTTTTGATAATTCAAACTTCAAAGATATATTTAATTTCTTAAAAACTAGTAAGTGGTTTAAGAAAACTAATAACATTCCAAAGCATGTACTTTGTAGGGTCCTAGGAAGATGCGGTGTGGACACCTGTTGAATTGAATAACAATAATATAACATTAAACTACAAACTTCAAAAAATATATTTAATTTCGTAAGTAATAAGATTCTAAAGCATATACCGGGTAGGGTTGTAAAAAAATGCGGTATGGACACCTGGCGAGCTTCCTGGTCGGTGTATGTGCGCTGTACGCTGCTTCGGTGTTTATAAAGCTCTCTCCACAGGAACACGAGCTACACGAAGTGTATCAAGTCAAAGAACAGGCACAGATTGTTCAAGTTGTAGACGATCCCAATATGGATATGGTTCGAGTGATCCACGACCAGACGAGCTTCACAATCGATTTCTACAAGCAGGTATGGCAGAAGAAGATCGATGAGAATGCTGTACTATCTCCTCTCAGTGTGAGCATGGCCATGGCTATGGTGGCGGCCGGTGCAAAAGGACAGACGCTGGAGCAGATGGGTGCGGTTCTCAAGCTGCCCAATGGGGATTTGATGCATGATTTTGCGCAGCAGCTGAGTTCTGTGCTTCTTACCGACGCCAGCTCCAGCGAGGGCCCTGCATTGTCCTTTGCAAATAGTGCCTGGATTGAGCAGAGCCTTGATCTTAAACAGGAGTATCGGGACACTGTCCACAAACAATATGGAGCTGAAGCAACGCCTGTTGACTTCCTCAAGAATGTAAGCAATGTGTACATGCTGTATGTGCGTGAACTCGTAATGTTTGTATTTTGTAACAAACAAACAACTAGCTCTCTCTCTCTCTCTCTCTCTCTCTATATATATATATATATATATATAGAGAGAGAGAGAGAGAGAGAGAGAGAGAGAGAGAGAGAGACGAACTTTGCTGTAATTCTGATAGTTTCGATCTTTTGGCAGGTTGAGGAGGCCAGGAAGATGATAAACTCATGGGTGGCTAAAAAGACACAGAACAAGATCGAGGAGCTCCTTCCCCAGGGCTCTCTGGACAATACGAGCAAGATAATCCTCGCAAACGCAATCTACTTCAAAGGCTCCTGGCTTAATCCGTTCGATCCATCAGACACAAAACAAGGTACATTCTATCTATCAAACGGAGAAAGCATACAGGTACCCATGATGACAGCAACAGAGAAACAGTATATAACCGATCACGGAGACTTTAAGGTACTCAGGATGCCGTATAGCCGTGGTAAAGATCCGCGTACATTCTCCATGTATGTTTTTCTTCCTAAAGAGAGGAAGGGGCTGAAGAGCATGCTTGAGAAGATGGAGAATGCAGAGTCGATCACGAACAAGCTTCTACGTATCCAGGAAGTTCCTGTGGGGAAATTCATGTTACCCAAGTTCAAGATCTCGAAGCGTGTCGAGGTTCCGGAGCTGCTTAAGAAGCTTGGGATGGACTTAGCATTTACAATGCGTGCGGATTTCTCGGGTATTGTGGGGTCTTCAAAGGATGATTTGTTTATCTCGGACGTGTTCCATGAGGCGTTTGTGGAGGTGAATGAGGAGGGGACGGAGGCATCCGCTGCTACTGCTGTTGTGGTTAATCTGAAGAGTATTCGCTTTGATGAGCCCCAGGACTTTGTTGCGGATCATCCTTTTATGTTTCTCATTAAAGAGGAGGGTACTGGGATTGTTCTTTTCATTGGGCATGTGGAGGATCCTACTAAGTAGCTTAGTCTACTTCACTGTTTCGCACTTACTGCAGATGCCTTTTGATAAATCCTAGTATATGTTTTCTTATGGTCTTGCATAAATAATATGCAGTTTGAACAACTCACGATCTCTCTCGTGTTAGTCTTGTCAATGTATAAGATAGATTCATGGTATATCGTGATTGTGATCTTATAGAAAAACAACACATGTACATGTTCAAAATGTAAAATGAATATTCTTGGAATATAGGTCCATTTACGATGTCATATTTTGCAAGATAGAGGATTTCCTGTGGAGTACGATGCTCCTGGCCGGCAAATACGGAGTGACTAGGGCGGCTGAGCTCCTTCCAGCAGCGCCAAGAAGACATTCCCACAGGCAGGTACGCATCACCGCAGCAGGAACTCAATCGGATGGACTCCAGTCCATGTCCGGAGTGGTGAGTGACAAGAATGTACCAGATGGTCATACAGGACTCCATGGATTCTTGTATGGGGAAGCCGGTGCAGAAGTTCATGAAGGCGGCAATTCGAAGGGGTTTCAGGGCAGAGACGGCGAAGACGATGGTACATCCGTATTAGAATTCGATAGCTATGTGTCAGCTAGAGACAAACTCAAGTTTGCAGGAGTGTATGCAGTGTACAACAATTGCAAGGCCGTTCAGTACGTGGGATTCTCCAGAAATGTGGTTCTTTCACTGAAGACACATAGAACTCGACTTGGGGAAGAAACGTGTTCCTCTGTGAGGGTGAAGCTGTTCAGTGATCCGAAGCTTGTATCCAAGAACAAGCTGGAAGAAGAGAGGCAGAGATGGATTGACGAGCTTGAAGAGGTTCCACCGGGGAACTCAGATGAAAATGAAGACTGGAAGAGCATCAGCAATGCCAAGATGTCTGAGACAGAGAGGGAAGAATATGAGGAGAAGAAGCTCAAGCTTCGCAAGGTAATGGGGGAGAACTTACATGATGATGTAGAAGGAGAGGACGAGGATTCTAAGCTGAGGAGACTGAAGATGATACAAGCTGTTGAAGGGGATAACTGGAACAGTGTTATTGATGGCCAGTCTATGGAAACTGTTGAGCAGCCAGTGAGTCCGTTTGCTAAACAGAATGGTGGAGGACTATACTCAGCAGAGACTTACGAGTTTACCATGGAGAATGTGGACAAGGTTCTTGACGAGGTCCGGCCTTATCTGGTAGCTGATGGTGGTAATGTTGCTGTGGTTTCCATTGACAATGGTATTGTGTCACTGGAGCTTCAAGGTCAGTATCAACTTCGTGGTGTTATGAGAGAGAATGCATAACCACATACCTTTTATAACGAATGAATTCTGTAGGAGCATGTGGGACTTGTTCCAGTTCAACCACCACAATGAAGATGGGAATTGAGAGAGTTCTACGGGAGAAATTCGGGAACGCCGTTAAAGAGGTGGTTGATGTGAAGAGACCAAGCACAGCTTTGACATTTGAAGTAAGTACTGCGTCCCAAGTTATGCAAACTAAGAAGTCCTTTCTTCTTCTTTCAGGGTGTGAATGGACAGGTTGATGTGTTGAGAGCTGCTGTAGTTGGCTATGGTGGAAGTGTTGAGCTTGCTAGTGTTGATGCTGACAAAGGAGAGTGTCATATACGGTATAAGGGTCCTGTACCTCTTGGGCTTGGGATTAAAGCTGCCATCAGAGACAAGTTTCCGGATCTCAATATCATCTTGGTGGACCCCTGAAAAAACAATCTGCGTTTAGACTAGTGTGTGTGTGGCGCGCGTGTGTGTGTGTGAGAGAGAGAGAGAGCTTTATTTCAATATATGTTAAGAGCTAGATGATCTAATAAAACATACATTACCTTGTGTTGAGGTTTTTCATGGATGCTCCTCGGAGCTACTCCGGCAGTTCGTCGCCGCTACTAAGGAGAGACAGGACAAGGCATCGACCATTAAAATGCAAAGTTAATACCACGGGTCAAGAAGCATTGGTGGATATCGTTACTGTCAAGTGCTATGCTGAAGCACTGAGAAGATGTGGAAGCAGCAAGAGCTTCTTACAAGGCAAGCGGATCCATTCTGAGCTGAAATCTCGTGGGTACGACAGCAACACCTTCTTGTGTAACCTGCTTGTCCAAATGTATGGCCGATGCAACAGACTGCAGGAAGCCCAGAATGCATTTGACAGTTTACCCATTAAGAATGTCCACTCATGGACAATCTTGATCCTAGCCTATCTCGAAAACAGTTTCTACAGAGATGCTCTCCAAGTATACAAAGAGATGAAGGATGAAGGACATGTCAAGCCTGATAACTTCATCTTCTCTGCAGCTCTGAGTGCTTGCCGAGCACTCGGGTCTGAGTATTTAGAGGCAGGCAGAGCGATTCACCTGGATATAGCAGCTTCTCGTGGAGGCCGTGGAGATGCCAGAATTGTCTCCACTGGTTTGCTTGATATGTATTCCAAGTGTGGAAATGTTGAACAAGCCAGGAATGTGTTCGAGCACATGCCCTATAGAGACGTGGTAGCGTGGGGTGCCATGATCACAGCATACTGTGAGCAGGGAGAGGGAAAGTCCACACTCGAAATGTTCCGTAAGATGGAACTCGAGGGCATGAAACCGAACGAGTACCTATACTCAGCGGTGCTGGACGCCTGCTCTTTAATAGGTGCACTCTCTGAAGGACAAACGTTTCATCAGAGAGTCATTAGTGTTGGATTAGAAACTCACCTGGTAGTGGCAACTGCACTAGTGACAATGTACTCCCGCTGCGGACGTATGCAGGAAGCACGAGCTGCATTCGAGAAGGTAAAGAACAAGGACCTTGTTTGCTGGAACATGCTCGTCGCAGGGTATGCCCAACACGGGCATATCGGAGAGGTACTGCAGATCGTCACGGAGATGAGCATTGAATCATGGGAGTTGGATTTTGTTACTTTCAACAACATGTTGCATGCTTGTAGTCATACCGGACTTGTTGATCAAGGAAGGAACTTCTTCATGTCGATGAAGACGGACCACAGAATTACTCCCCACTTTGATCACTTCGCACGGATGATTGACATACTGGGACGAGCCGGGTGGGTAAGCCAAGCTGAAGAACTCGTGCATAGTATGCCGTTTGAGCCGAACTATATAGTGTGGACCACTCTACTCAGTTCATATCAAAAGCATGGACGTGTGGAGCGTGCAGAACATGTATCAGAATTGGCCCAGAAGCTGGAACCAGCCAATCCTCGTGCACTGATTATCCTCTTGAACATATATGCAAAAGCTGGGAGATGGGACGATGTGAGCAGGGTCAGATTACGGATGCAACGAACAGGCTGTAAAAAACTGCCCGGCGGAGAAAGCTATGTAGGGATAAAGAACATGTTGTATGAGTTCAAAAGTGTAGCAACACTGCAGCCAGAAATCAGAGATGAACTAGTAAGGTTGAACCATGAGATGAGGAAAGCAGGGTATGTACCTGACACAAAGGAGGTAGCCAGGGGAACGCTGGAGGAGGACGTTGGTGTATACCACAGTGAGATGGTGGTATATCCTATCCACGGATCCAGGTGCTCGTATCTACATTGTTAACATTTCCCATGTTTGCTCCAAATGTCATTCTGCCATCAAGTTCATATCCAACATCATTAGAAGGGAGATAGTAGTAAGGGATTCAGATTGCTCTCATCAGTTTCAACAAGGACAGTACTCGTGTATGTGGTGAACCCAAGTTTAAGTTGCTAAGTATACGTAATATGTACCTGTAGTACGAGATAAAAGGATGCTTTGTCAAAACCTAACGTTTTGTAAGCTCACCCATACAAAATCGACGTGCAACGTCTGCAAATATACAATTGAGGATCCAGAAGAGCCTAACACACATACATACCTTTCAAAGGCTTCAGTCCTGCTCTTTATTTCTGAAGCTGAAACGGTTGGCTTCTTGTATCTTGGTAAACGATCTTGACGATGCAGTACTTCTTGTAGCCACTGCTCCGCTTGATGGAGCTCGTGAACCACCTAACAAAAGTTTTACTTGCGATAAAACGTCATAATATACTTATTATAAATACCTTATCAATATAAGATTTGTGGAGTCGATCTTCTTTAGCTGTAGCTGCACTCCGCAGCTCAATGATTTTGTTCAACATATCCGTTATTGCAACTTCACGAGCATGTTCCTCCGCTTGCCTTTCTTCAAGCAAACTTACATGCTTTAAGGATAAAATGGGAAAACCGTTAGAAGTTATCCTGTATATATATATATATATATTGATACACAAGAAGTTTTTCTATACGATATTTACATATATTAGCATATCAATATAAATAGCTTATTTATACAATGTTAAATGATGAGTTAAAGTAAATGTTACCTGTTTTAGATCGTTTAGCTTTGCAGAATATACTCCTTTCGTTTCATTACCTCCTTCCTCGTACAACCATGTCTCAGTATCTTGCAATCGTTTCAACAGATCGTTTTTCTCCGCTTCGTTTGCGTATTCTTGTAGTTTTCCATTACACTGCCAAGTAAACAAATTAATCAAACTATATTAGCTTACAGATAGTCAAATACTGACAAAATCGAGTGCGTGCGTTGTGTGTGTGTGTGACCTTGCACGTACCTTGTTCCTCATGTCATATACTAAAGCCTCCAATGCATTTTTCACCTCTTTTGTTTCTTCAGTCACACGATCCTGAAACTCCATCTCGTATTCCTTTAAGACAGCCTTATCCAATTCCCAATGTGATAGCTCCTTAGTTGCTATTTCAATCACACGAACATCTTCTGATTCTTCTCCATGTTCTATCAGCTGCCCAGAGAACATTTGATTTGTCACACGACACATACATGGAGAGAGAGAGAGAGAGAGGTGTGCACGTATAGCTTCTTACAATAGCTGATGGTATCGTCAAAACACCATGTACATTCAAATGTATCGCAAGTTTTAGCCGTGCCTTCTCGGGCTCGCAGTAGTCCATTGGTCCTACCTGAAAATATCATATATAGCTAATCAATGGCTTTCATATAAAATAGTCACACACACACACACACACACACACACCGTGAAAGTTGCAAATAATCTCGGAGTGCTTTCTGGGAGATCAGTCATATCTCCATATATAGCACAAATCTCAAATGTAGGAGCACTGCTCCAAAAGGTGATAAACTTGGTGACAGGAAAGGATATTCCACTCGGAAAGACGATATTGTTGGGAAGAAACGGCCTATCCGATGACGTTGTTTTCTCATCACCGTTAACGGCAGCAGGTCCAGTCCACTTAAGAGCTATAGGAAACAGCCAGTAGTCACTCACCTGTGAAAAGATGAAAGGAGATATTAGTTATATACAACAATAAGAGCTAGCTTAACATTGTGGTCTGTTATAAGAATATAAAGACACAGACAGGAGAGAAGAGGGTAAAGATACTATCACATGTACATATGCAGAGAGAGATGTACACATTTAAATAACTGGCAACTAAACTTTCACCTGGAACTGTTTAACTCTGGAAGTGGTGGGACTGAACATGGCACCTTGAAGAGCACAACCACGAGCAACACTTTCACTAGCATTCAAAGTCCGGCTGGGTTCCTTTTGAAATGCTGAAACTAATACTCTAGATATCGCGGGGATCCTCGATCCAGAACCAATTACTTCAACTGCATATATGTTATCTAGTGCAAGCTCGGAGTCCGCTACTGCCCTCTCACACGCATGCCTGGGTTTACGATCTATAGCTCAGCTGGTGTGTGTGTGTGTGTGTGTGTTATTGTACCTGATCCGATGCAACAGAGGTGTTGAAAGCTTCTCGAACTCCTCCCTGGTCATGTATCCTTTGACGTCTTTCTCGTCCATGAGACACTCAATGCTAATTGGAGCTTCTGCATTAGCACTCAGGATCTTTTTAAGTTTCTCACAAGCTACTCGCAGTCTCTGACATGCTCTCTGGTTAGAACGTATCTTCATCTTGTACTTTGTGGAGAAATATGCTGCAAAATGGTCGAATAACACCTCATCGAAGTCCCTTCCACCAAGGCAGCGATCAAATGCATAAGCTAATATCCTCACCTGCATGAAGAAATACTCAGCTTCGGATTATAAATGCTTATATACACAAACTACTTGTGTACAATATGTGTGTGTCTTCAAATGACAGACCACCTTACTGAAACAGTGCAAGCCACATACACACGCACACTACGCCTACATACCTGGCCTTTTCTGAATCCAGCAACAGCAACCTGGGTATGAGCATGCCCAACATCAACAAACACCATGTAAACCTCCTGATTGGTAGGCAAGTCCGTCTTGAAGAGTCCATAAGACAATGCAGCAGCAGTGGTCTCATGTAAAAGTTTCAGGGGCTTAAGACCAGCAATGGCAGCAGCATCCAGATAAGCCCGTCGTTGAACATCACTCATAAATGCAGGGACGCCAATCACACACTCACTTACAGGTGTTCTTGCGTTTGTCGATGCAATGGACTTCAGATGTGCAAAGATCATACCAAGCAGCTCAGTGGGCCTGAACGTCCTGTGCTCCCCAAGATAGTGTACGTGCATCAAAGGCCATCCATCTCTTCCCTCAGTCACCGTGCAAGGCAAAAACTTGAGATCGGCCTGCACTTCGGGGTCCTTAAATTTCTTTCCGATTAAACGCTTTATCTGCCACACAGTGTTCTTGAGATTCCTCATTGCAGATGACGCAGATGATGCACCAATGAACCGCTCCTTGTCACTGAATGTGATCATGGATGGAGTCTCCCGTGTGGATTCCTCGTTTAGTAGGATGTCAACCCCGCCCTGCCGGGTAATGCCTACTCTACAATGCTCGTTCCCGAAGTCTAGCCCTATGCAACCCATTTCTGCTGCAGAGTTTCCTGCTTTGCTTCTATGGGAATGTCGCCCTTGAAAACACAAAAATCCCGGCTTTAATCCAGAGATTTCCTGCTTCTTTCTTAACAGATTACGAGCAGATTGTGAGGAGATTAGCTCTAGATCGATCGGCAATAATGCGCTCAAGAACTATCTCGAAGATTTCGACCTATAAAATACACAAAGCCCGCTTTTCAGAGACCCGAAGTTCAATTCTAGGAACCCTACATACTCTGTTTTTCAATTCTATTCTAGGGTTCGTGGGTTTAGGGTTCATCTGTCATGGTGCGGTTGCGAGGAGCACAGTATTTCCGGCAGCGGCTGCTGCTGGCGACACTCTCTGGATCGACATTGCTGATCGAAGATATCCGTGTGGAGGATGAAGCTCCAGGTTTGTGTGATTATGAGGCCAATCTGCTCCGGCTTCTTGAAAAAATCAGCAATGGCTGCATCATAGAGATCAATGAAACTGGTAAGTGTTGTAATTCAGGTTTAGCTGTGCGGAAGATAATACTATTACATTGTAACAGGCACCAGACTGCGGTACAAACCTGGCATTTTAGCTGGAGGGCGTAGCCTTGTTCATGACTGCGGGACAAGCAGAGGCATTGGCTACTTTCTGGAGCCTCTTGTGGTTCTGGGCTTATTCGGAAAGAAACCACTTTCAATCACATTGAAAGGTTGTGTGTGTGTGTGTGTAAGATATATAAGATATTAGTAAATCGTCGTTTATGTATTGTTTCCTTGTATTATTTTGATAGGTGTTACAAATGATAGCAGGGACCCGTGTGTGGACACTTTCAGGACAGCTACTTTGCCGATGCTCAAGCGTTTTGGAGTTCCTATTGAAGGCCTTGAGCTCAAAATTAATGCTCGAGGAGCTCCTCCTTCCGGAGGAGGGGAAGTTTTCCTAAAAATCCCAATCGTGCTCAACAGTCTTACGGTCAGTTTCTACTAGTTGGTCTGTAATTCACTTATTATATATGTGTATATTGCTGCAGCCAGTTACTTGGGTGGACGAGGGAATGGTAAAGCGGGTACGAGGAGTAGCTTACTCCACAAGAGTTTCACCGCACATGTCCAATCGAATGGTGGATGCTGCTCGTGGGGTATTAAACAAGTTATTACCAGATGTCTACATTTTCACAGATCATTACTCGGGTCAAGAATCTGGCAAGTGAGTATATGATATCAGTTTAACTGTTTTCATATCCATAATATGTTTGACAGGTCTCCCGGTTATGGAATATCATTAGTAGCTGAAACAACGACAGGTTGCCTTATAAGTGCTGAGTGTACAGCTCCACTTTCAAAAGAACTTCAGCTGCCTGAGGACTTGGGATCTCGAGTAGCCGTGTCATTATTGCAAGAGATTAAGCAGGGAGGCGTAGTAGATTCAACACACCAGGTCAGTTGAAGTACGTGTGTATCTATGTGTGACATATATCAATGTGTGTTTTGATGTACAGGGGTTGCTGTTTATTCTATGCGCTATATGCCCAGAGGATGTTTCTAAAGTGAGAGTTGGAAAGCTGTCTCCTTACAGCATCAAGACTTTACAACACATAAAAGAGTTTCTAGGAGTGCAGTTCAATATCAAGGCTGACCCTGCATCTGGCACAGTCATTCTTACATGTGTTGGAAGCGGCTTCAAAAATCTATACAGAAAGGTTTCATAGCTGCTGGCTCCATTAATTTACTCCTAGTCGTTGCCATTGTGTTACTAAACATTCTCTCTCTCTCTCTCTCTCTCTCTCTCTCTATATATATATATATATATAGAGAGAGAGAGAGAGAGAGAGAGAGAGAGAGATGTGTATATGTATGTGTATGTATATGTGCTAGAAATAAACCGTTTTATGAGTGTTTAGTTAAAACTTGATTATGAACAAGCTGCTTCAACTGCCAAGCTCTTCTCCACTCTGGGACATGGATCTCCAAGTTGAGAGACAACTAAAGAGCACTGTGCTTTCCCAAGACATTCCTGATAAAAGGTAACACTAGTACACATACTCTCTCTCTCACACACACACAAGATTTGGTGTACCTCTTGAACAATGTCTAACGTCCGATCCAAGTGACAGGTGCCTTGGTGAAAGTTGCCACAAGTGCCTTGGGGAGTTCCAAAGCTGGCAAAGCTTATCTTCGAAATAACTTGACCATTTGGACATTCGAGGTCCACTTTTGGCTTGAACATCCGCTTGGTCCAATCAGAAAACTGCGGTGGATATGACTCGGATACGCGCCCACATATCGAGTTGTCTGATCTTGTCACAAATGCGATGCCCGATGGATCACCACCAATCTCTTCAAACATTACAAGTAAGTTCTTTGTTGGCTTTATCCATGAACGAGGAACATGATACCTGATATATAATCGAATTTTATCATGTCTACACTCTTTATCAAACTATGAAGAAGTGTATACCAGCGTTGAGAAGGCTGACCACATCCAGTTAAGCATTTCACGTCCTGGTCATAGGCTCCACGGTAATCACACGTATCAGGGCATACGTTAATTGCAGTATATGCTGGCCAGAATCTTCCTATGCTTTCTCCGTTAACCCATGCTTGACCTTTACCCATACTTGCTAGATCGATTGCAACTGGCTCATTTCCACCAGGAGCATCGAAATATGTCTAGTATTAAGTTTTACATTAATATATTAACATTATGCGTGCAATAAAATATATATATTAGTGTCCTTACCTTGTACCATGTTAGAGGCTTATTCTTTGGGATTGAGGTTAACCATTTAACCTTGTGAGAGCCTTCTGGTGTAAACAGTTCCAGATCTTCACCTTCTAAACCGACCTACATTCCATATATATAATCTCTCTCTCTCTCTCTCTCTCACAACACACACACACACACACTTTTAAATGCACTAATGGCTCGTACCTGATATGTCCAGTCTCCTCTAGCTAACTCTTGGTCACCCGATGGAAGTCCTCTCAATATCAAGGAGCCATTCATCCCAGCATTCCATTTCTCAATGAAGGCACCAAAGTGCTTCAATGCAATTAATATTAGTTTGATTAGTGTTTATATTGAAAAACTTACTGGAATGCCAACTGTGACACTTAATATTGCAAGTGTGTTTACTCCGCTTTGAAGTGTCACGGGTGCGTGAAGTGATCTATACAGCTCAGACTTGTTTGTATGCCAGAAACCACAATGGTTTCCATTCACAAATATGTGATTGACATCCCTCATACTCTCAATTAAAATGGCTGCTGATGTTGTATTTGTTGCATGCACACTGAAGAAAACTTAACAGCTTAGTACATACACGCACACGCACACGCACACACACGTACACACACCTTGTTATGTACCAAAGATAGTCTGTTGTATCTTGAGTTGTGTGTATTTGCTCCAATAGTCCTTTAGCATTGAACTCTTTACCCCATGCTCCTACAGATTCGTTAAATGAGGTCCATTCCATGTTAACTGTGACGTTTTTCATGGTCGTTATAGCTGACTGTGAATTAACCTGCATTATTTATATTTTAGTGAGTTTAATATGATAATAATAATGTAGAATAAACATACCTTAGCAGTATTGTATGCAACATTTTGGCAGTCAGGTAGAATACTAACAGACCAGGCCGGCAAGTTATAACTACGGTTTCCTAGTATTACATGTGCTTCGTCCCAAGGACTATAATTTGCTAGAAATGCGATGCAGTTATCTCCGGAAGTATAAACATGAGCCTGCATTACTTAACATGTTTTATTAAACATAAAAATATATATATATTAAGACCTCTTGGTTTGCACCAAGTTGAATTTGCTTCACTTCTCCTGACAGAAGAGCTTCTTCTCCCAGCTTCAAAACAGCATGAAGATCTCTTAAGTGCCCCCATTTAGGAAGTCGAGGCATTCCTATGTAGAGTATACATATTAACACACGCACGCACGCACAGAGGATCATAGTTTACCGTATTCATCAAGGGGAGCATCATAGTCGTAGCTAGTTGTAACATAAGGACCTCCTGTATTCCTTCCAAAGTTCGTTCCTCCAAAATACTATGAAAACTTTTCAGTCTGTGTGTGTGTGTGTGTGTGTGTGGCAAGTGTACTATGTACTTGAAACTGATCTCCTTCTAAATATGTATATGCAAGTACATAAACACGTAATGTACACACACATATATCACATCAACGTACCATGTAGTAGTTGAGAAAGCTACCTCCACGTTCAAAAAACCGTGCAACGGCAAATGCAATGTCCTCCGTGGGCCTGTGCGGAAGAGGCAATCCATAATAAGATAACCTGCATATCAAGCTACCGTTAAAACTGTTAAAAATTAATTAGATATGCCGTTAAAACTGTTAAATATTAAGTACCAGCCTGTGTAGCTCTCTGTCCACATTATTGGCTTGTAATAAGCATTGGGTTTCCAACCATCACAGTACATTCCATTACATGTATCAATCTACAATATAAACATAATTAATAACAATTAATATTTTATAATATTGTTTCTTACAATGAAACTGGGAGGATCATGTTGTACACACATGATCCAAGGGACACCAGTGTTCTGTGATTGAGCCATCTGAGCCGCCCATATGGAATATCTCTTTCCAGCTTCTCCGTAGTGCGAGTCCACGTTGCCATATTCATTTTCAACCTGGAATATAATATATATGTATATATATATATATAATTGTTATTATATATATTATACCTGGGCAAGTATAATTGGACCACCTTGTGATGCAAACAGCTTTTCTTCCTTCATCATGTTCACGATTTTCGTCAAGAAACTTTGCATTCTTTCCTGAAATAATTATGTTTATATTCTCATATGCGTGTATGTGTGTGTGTACGACGCGTATTATGATGTACGTAATGATTTTTATGGAACCTTGAACGGCTCGTTGTCTGTACGGAACACAATGTTGGGTATATCTCTGAGCCAGATGGGAAACCCTCTACAATATATAGAGTTTTTATATTACTACATAATAATTGATATTAAGATAAGATTTATAAACATATATACCCAAAGTTCCATTCTGCACAAGCATATGGACCAATGCGAAGGTTCATATAGAGACCAGCTTGCTGCACTAGCTTTACAAATTTCACCAAGTCAAAACGACCCTCAAAATAATACTGCATTACATGATAACCACGTTAGACTACACACACACGCACGCACGCACGTACTCACGCACACACTACCTCTCCTGGAGATGGTTCGTGTCGGTTCCAGAATATGTAACTCTCAATGACATCTAATCCACCTTCTTTGGCTTTTGAGATTATCTCTGGCCACGTCTATTTCCCCGAAACATTAAATTTAGGAAAATTTCTCACTTTTACATTTATTTAAATTTACACGTGTACCCCTTCAACGTTTAAAATTTACATATATACCCTCCAAACTTTATAATAAATTAGAATTGAAATAGAAGTGGGTATTAGTAAACAGCTATAAGTATATATTTAATTATGTTTTGGAGTTGAATATTATGAACTACAAACTAATTATAACATTTTATTGAATTTATAAAATATATTTTAATTTTTAATTTCGAAGCGCATACATGTAAATTTAAAACTTCCTCTATATGTCACAATTCACCTATATGTATATATAATTCATCAGTTTAGATAAACAAATTAAGTTAATAAACCTCTGGTGTAGATCGTGGGTAATGAACAGAGCCAGAGAGTAGTATCCTTCGTTTTCCATTGACTATAAGTGAGCGATGATCATACGAAACGTTATGGGCGTAAGTTATAGACACTTGCACGAATAATAACAGAACAACAAGGCTTTGTAGCCGCATTTCTGAAGAATAGCTACTTGACATCGAGCAAACGATTAGTGTATAATTATCTTAAACAAGTTTTGTCGTATATCTTGATCTATATTCCACGGTCATGATCCACGTGAAATACTCGTGTTAGATATATTCTTGCTCCACTCACCGTCTACCGTACCTTCATCATTCGTTACAGCAGTTCCAGCGTGTATGTGTGTTGCTTGCACATGTACATTTTACGTACACACGATTCATATAAATGCTTGTATAAATGCTTATATGTGAGTGTTACGAAGTTCAAAGTTACCAGCACCACGTGTCGCTATGACAGTTAACTGACAGGGACCATGTGAGGATTCATACCACAGGAAACTTCCATAAGATCCCTCTTATACTAGCTGTCTGCCGCCCATGTGAACGTACATTTTTAAATACATACGCTCGTTACATACACATGTGTATGTACGTGTGTATGAGCACCATTTTCTTCGCCTATGGCTCCTTTGCTGCCTGACAGACAGAGAGACAAGAGCTGTTGTGAAAGGGACACGCTTGTTTGGAGTTGTGTACAGTAGACGTGGCGTCACAACAACCCTCGGATCTGATCTGCTGGCGATTCACACCACCTGGAGAGGTAACAGTGTTTTTTTCTACTGGAAATAATTTCAATCAAATAAAAATCGCCTCTTATGATATATGAATACAATGTAGTGAATGCTCCCCAGAACTAAACTGAGGCAGAAAGAATCGAGAGCTAAGGAGACAAGAAATCTAGAGGACATCCAGGCTCGAGGAAGACCAAGTAATCCAGAGAACAAAATGTGTATGGTCTTCAAAGCATATACCAGCAGGAACCATGTTAAACAAAAATTAGAAAATAAAAAATAAAAATAACAAGGGAAATTCAAACAGAGGAAGCTAAAATACTTAAAACGCCAACAAAAGAGCAGCTAAGGATCCCAAAGCCAGATAGGAAACGGATGCGCCGACGCCGTGAGCAGCATTCCCAGGCGGAGACACCGGTTCACCGGCAGGGGAACCCGGTGGCGCAGGTGGGATGCTCCGGGTACTTCTGCGGGAGTCGGTACTGCTACTGGTACTGGTGTTGGTACTGGTACCGGTACCAAGATTGGTGCTGGAACTGGAACTGGTACTACAACAACCGGTGGAGGTGCACTTGTGGTTGCCGGACCTGGAGCATCCGCTAGTATTGTTTCTAACTTTACACCGGCCCTGTCTGCAGAAGAAGAAAACATGAGCACATTCTTCCTACATGAAATTCTGAACAAATACTATGAATACTTACTGAGAAACTCTCCAGCGTTACAAACTTGAAAGGCAAGCAGCAACACCGCCAGAAAAACCACAGTCTGCGACATGTTCTCCCTTGGGTGTTCCCTTGCGATATCTCTCTCCTATAAATAAGAAGAACACAAGATAGACACTTGTGTGTAAAAGTGGGGGCTAATGGGACCCTTAAAAAGGAGTGGAAAATAATAAACAGTGGATGCTACAAGCGCAAGTAAACAACAACCACAAGCTGGACCCCTCAACACTTGACTAATCAATCAATTAACTACATAACATAACATAACGCGCTTTCACACCTAGGATGTGCCATGTTATCTTAGGTGTGGGTCCGACGTGGCTGCCAGCTTGGCGACGAAGACGTGACGCGGGCCCGGACGGCTGGCACGCACATGATGTGGTCTACTAGCATACGGTATACTTGTTGATTTCGGACCACCCAACCTCCGTACAAATGGGACTCATATTTATAATACACAACTAACTATGGATTATTGCAATAATGGCAATGTATAATGAAGTGAGGAAGTATATCGTTTTCTGAAACATCCCACCATATCATTTGATGTGTATGAGCATGTTCACGCAACGTGAGGGCTGTCTGTGTGATGGATGGTGAGCTGCTCACATCCACTTTGAATGTTTTTGTATTCAAGGTTAACCCCAAAAAAACAGATCTTAAAAAATCCTATTGCTGAAAAAGTGCCCTGCACCAACCAACACATGTAGAGAAAACTGTACACAGTATGTACACAATCCTATAAAAATCATCTCTTTATTAACCATATATATATATATATATATATATATATGAACGTGTGTGTGTGAGAGAGAGATTCCCATTAAGGGCTGGTGATCCCCATGTGGACTTGATTAAAGAAGCTATAAAGCCAGCTCAAGTTGAGCAGCTAGAAGATGTTACCCGGATTCCAGAAGATATCTAATCAAACTACATATGTAGTTATTTTAATGCATAAAGTATAAATAATTAATCAATATGGAGATACGATCATTCGAGTCAAAAAGAGAGAGAGAATAATTGTTGGTATATTAAAGTATGGATATTATTGTTTGTATACTTGTATTGTAATGCAAAAAATGTTAGATATACTAACAATGTTATAGAAACATATACTCACCTGGATCAGGCACCGCCATCACTGTCAAGCAACTTCAAAAGTGCAGAAACAACCGGGCTCGTCGAGATATCCAGAGAGGGATTGCTCGTCTTCTCAAGCAACAGTGCATCCACTTTCTTTCTCAGCTCCTTAATAAGCACAGCAATACGAGCCGGGGCTTCAAACTCTACCCATCCATCGACCACGAGCATCTGCTTCTCATGCCGGACTTCGATAACCCCGCCAAAGAGGAGCAATGCATAAGCTGGAACCATTGAACACTCCCTTACATAAACCTTTGATGTCTTAACCTTGTCCGTTATCACAAGCCACGGGCTCTCATAGTGTCCCACGCTGAAGTTCACGCTTGTCGGATGTAAAAACACCTGTAGATTAAAAATACCAATAACTATAACGTATCAAGTATAAAATACGAAAAATTAAAAATGTGTGTGTGTGTGTGTGTGTATAGATATAGATATATATATATATAGAGAGAGAGAGAGATATAATGAACAATTTGGGGGATACACTTACCCTTCCATCCAACTTGGTGAAATAGTGCACCTCATGAGCTGCAGCAAGCTTGGGAACCGTCCCACCTTCAGTCTGTACATAAGTCTTCTCGGGGTGACGAACACGGGCAACATTCGGATAAAACCCGGCACAAACAACTGCCTTGATAACTCTAGCACTCCCAGAATTCGAATCCTCAGTACAAAACCCGAGCTCCTTAAGTACACTCAGATAGTCCTGCCTGCTCACTTCAATACCAGAAAGAGCTTCTCGTGACAGAAAATTCAATGTACAAAACTGCTTCTCTGCATTATATCCCTCCGATCTTGCAGACAACCAACCGTTGTATGCAGATACAAGAGCTATATGGTCACTCTTGCTACCACCTGTGAGTCTCTGCTTTGCAACCCTAGCTTCTTGGGAAGATATAAACACTGATCGACCACTCATGGCGGCCGCAATGGTGAGAACTGGATCCAGGCACTTCAGCATGCAGCCAAATATGAGCATTTTCCCAACACGGGCATCTACGGGCATCTGTGCAAGGTGTTTGCCAAGTGGTGTTAAGTTATCCCCGTTCATGTCAAAAGCATTGATGTCTTTCAGTGACTGCAGTGCTGCAGAGACAGCTTCTGGGTCTGGTGGACTAAGCATCTTCGATAGTGCACTTTCGACTCGCCATTCAGTCAAAAGAGACTTCACCTGAATTAAAAGAGTGTATTGATACGCGTATGGTGGTGTGTGTGTGTGTGTGTGTAACATAACATATATTAACTGTAAACATTCAGTGAGGAGCACTACTATCATAGGAATAAGTATATATACAACACATATGCATTTAAACTTACTTTGAGGCATAAACCTTCAAGGGATGCTCTCTGTATCTCAGGGAGCTGTTGCTCCTGTAGAGATAGAGATTCAAACTGTTTCCTGCTGACTAATCTAAGACAGCATCCGGGTTGTACTCGTCCTGCTCGACCACATCTCTGCTTGCTGCTGGCTTTTGAAATCCATGTCTCTTGTAAACATGACAGACCTTTGTAATGGTCGTAGCTCATTTCCTTGTGTCGTCCCGTATCAATAACGTACCTGTGGAACTCAGCCCATTCTATAAGTGTTTATAGATTATGTACTTAATGGTTATTTGCATGCACACATAGGAGACATCATGTACAGTCACGACATACATCACACACACGTCTCATGCATATGTGATGTACATATAGAACTTACAATATGTCGTCGATTGTGATACTTGTTTCAGCCACATTTGTTGCAAGTACTATCTTTCGTACAGAGTGGGGAGGCCGAAGAAACACACGTTTCTGCTCTTCACCTGATAACGAGCCATGGAGGGGCAAAATCCACTTACTGTCCACACCATAACCCGCAAGCTCTCTTGAACTTTGAAGCCTCGTCTGAAGCTTTTTAATCTCCAACATCCCAGGAAGAAAAACAAGTACGGACGACCCACCAGATTGTACGGCTTCATGTCTTGCTGTTAGAAGACCGTAGGCCTTTGAAGGTTCACGTTCAAGCTCAAAAACTTTGCACAACACCTTCACAAGTTGCAACAATTAAGAATCACAATGTGTGCAATGTGTGCAATGTGTGTATATGTATCAAATACCTTCTCAATAAGTTCAAAGTTGATGATACTCTCATCCACGATATCAAGGCTTCGCTTTGTAATTTCACTGTATTCAAATATCATATCGCTGTCTTTATATCTTGTATCTGTCTCCCAGTCTTGTTCTTCCCACTCCATGTTCTTGAGTGAAGAAATAATTGTACCTGAATCTCCATCTTTCTGTTTCTTCTTTGCAGCATATTTAGAGTTCCGAGTGACTCTATATCCTGTGAGCTCCAGCACGTCTTCCAAGTACAGCTCTCGAACTGGAAATGTGAAGCCTGGTATACGAAGAATAGTCGAATTACAGTGCAAGTCCTGCTTAAAGTAATCAGCAAACATATTTGCATCTGCTGTTGCTGACATCAGGATAAGGCGAAAAGTACCACCAGTTCTGTCACGACAAGAAGTCCACCGTGTGTGTGTCTATACACACACACACACATATATATACGTGTGTGTGGTGTGTGTGTGGTGTGGTGTGTGTATATATATATATATATATATATATATATATATCTGTGTGTGTGTGTGTGTGCGTGCTATGATATCAAGAGCAATATCTCTAGTATGGTTAGAGTACTCACTAGAAATACAGACCTTTGTATGTGGTTCTTAAGAAGCAAGAGAAGAAGATCACTTTCCAGAGTTCTTTCGTGCACTTCATCTAGGATAATATGTGAGACATCCTCAAGCTCTGGATCAGACAACAACCTTCTCAAAAGAATCCCTGTTGTGCAGTACAAAAGCCTTGTGTATTTCGAGCAGCAGCTGTCCAAACGCACTGAATATCCAACCTGTGACAATCATAATTTGCATTAGTTTATTGTCTACCGCCTCCATGTGTGTGTGTGCGAGAGAGAGAGAGAGCAACTTACCATCTTTCCCACACTATCGTTACGCTCCTTTGCCACTCGAGTTGCTAAACCAAGCGCGGAAATTCTTCTCGGTTGAGTACATATAACATTACAAAATGCACCTTTGCCTGTTTCGATGCTCTCCTCCAATACATATTGAGGCACCTGCATGACAGTTACATTCTATACATCTGTCTAACATACATCTATTTACATTTTTGAGATAATGCATATCACAGGAGATATATTTGTAGGTGTACATATATTCGAAAGCATACTGTGTATGTGTGTGTGTGTGTGTGTTCGATACGACGAGAAGTTTACCTGTGTACTTTTCCCACAACCAGTTTCTCCACATATGATGGACACAGAACTGCGATTAATACACGCAAGTATATCATTCCTTTGCTTGAAGACTGGTAATCTCTTCCTTGCAGCTGAAACATCAGCATATTGGGCTGAAGCCTGCAGTGTCTCCCAATCCTTCTTGAGCCTTAAACTCTCCGTAGCTCCACTTCCTTCGTCCATGTGCTTGTTCCTGCGTTGTCTCTGTTTAACCGAGACGTGATATTCTTGATTAACCTGTGCTACTTGATCTCGAGCTTCGACCATGGATATGTCATCAACTCTTGCTGCTGCATACCGTGTAGGATATAGAAGAAGCTCTGAAGCTAGCTCCGTTGCATAACTTAGAAGATCATAAAGCATTGCTGAACCAAGCAGCTGTAATCCACGCTCAGCAACCTTCAGTGTAAGTCGTCGAATGTTCAATGGATCCCAGTTCTTGCCTCTGAATCCTATAACTGGAACTTGAAGAGGATATTTATTATCAGCCGATATTCTAACCTGTGAGTTAAGTCAGTTCCATTATACACACGTAAATACATATGTTACTTACCCCTTCAATAGAAACTATATGCACAACTAATGATATTCACTTACCTCCATCTCCAGCTTCCTGTCCATCTGTGGAGGAAGCTCCACATGAAACTTGACAAGGCCTTGTCCTATAACCGCTCCTGGAAAGATCGAACACAATGCAATGAGCTCCTCTTGTTTCATCTCTGAGACATCTTCAGAACAGATGTCTCCTAAACCCGGACGGCTTTCTAAGGAAGTTAAAGAATCGTAGAAAAGCTTGCTGAGTGCCAATTCCATATCGCCAGTTTCATTATATGCAGCTAAGGAGTCTTCGTATGTATACCCGTATTCTACTAACTTACCAGCTACATCATAATCTGTGATTCGTTGTATTATGCGTACAGCAGCTTTGGAAGACTGAGGAGCAAATTTGGTAGGGAGTTCGCTCTCATCAACGTGTAACATTAGCCAGTCTACAATAAAGAATATTTTGTCAAATATATCAATAATTATGCATAATAACAAGAGAATTGGACAATGTATAGTACGAGTTATACAAGACGTTTAACAGATACACGGCTTACCTAGAGCTGCAGATATGTCGTGTGTCTGTTCTAGAGCCAACAAGACATGACTCTCTTGGAATCCCATCTCCAACAAAGAAGCAGCAATACGATCTATATCACCACGAGGAGCGTCAGCTTCCTTGCTAGATATCCCATTAGCTTTGTCCGTCAGAACCTCTTCTACAAGCTTCCTATTGCGTTCACTCATGAAAACAGATTGAAGCTCTCTGGGTGCATGAGGTGCTCTCTTTGGCTTCTGTGCTTTCTGCTTGAGTCTTTCTTCACGTTCTGCTGCTGCAGCGTCTAAATTATGCCACTCTTGTCGATATTCTTCTGGAAGAATCCGATCTAGTCTGTATAACAAGAGTCCTCACATTATACATATACACATTTGGAGGTGTACAGTGTAACCTGCGGTCTCCCATTACATGGTGCAAAGCCATGACTGCTGCACGATGATGAGCCTCCTGGGAGTTTGGTGATGAATTCCTATACCAAAGTATGATGTCCAATTCGCTCTTCTTGGGATCTGGCAGGATAACTCTACATTGAAAACCACCTTCAACTTCTACCTGTATTCAAGAACAAGTTGAAATATACAAAGAGTTTCAAAGAGTATAACATACATGCATGAACTTTGGAGATGGTCTTTTGTTCTTCTGGCACCATTCATGGAGAAGAGCCTTCGGCATTTTGACTGGATATGTAGATTGGTGCTGTTGTGAAGGAGGATTCTCAGAATGACTAGAAGAAGCAATTGATACATTATCTTTATCTTCATTAGCAGTCTCCTCATTGGGATGTTTGTTCTTGAGATGGTCCTTGAATCTCCCATCTTGTTTAAAAATTCTGTCACAAAATGGACATGGTATAGGCTGCAAAGAGTGTATCAATATCCGTATGCGTATGTATATAAGAAACTAACCTGGCCAGAGTTCTTTGCGTTGACAGGCGCAGATTTTCCTCCGCATCCAGCAGCGCCTGTCTTGTATACATGTCGCTTCGTCTTGCTTACCGCACTCATCTGTTGTAGACGCTCCTCCCATAAACCCTAAAAACAGAGGTTTTTGCCCTAACATGTCCATGCACATTAATTAATTAATTAATTAATTACTTTAATTTTTTTATTTATATATTTTTGTGTGTGTATAAAGATTACAAGTGTGTATACGAAACCATTTATATATTAATTGTAGAAGAATCGTGCGACAGAAACCAGCCCTGCATCGTGGGGCATCTATACATTTAGTAGAGACATAAAGTACTTGGACTGAAGAGCATTTTCAGCGGTTATTCTTTTAGAAGGATCGAGCTGCAGCATCTGCTCTAGAAGATCCAGGGCAGCATTATCAACTCGTTTCAGCCTTTCCTTGACGGCTTGCCTCACCCCTGGAGCTTCTCCTTCAACTTTGACGTCCCACAGTCGCGAGTACAATGGTAACTGAGACACCCCGGGCCAGCTCTCTTCAGTGGGTATCCCACATATACTGCATATTACCTGTAGAAGCTCTTTCTCATCCTTGTCATTGTCGTTGTAAGTGTTGCAGTTGAAGAAATACTCACCCTTGAGAAGGAGTGCCGCAAACACACAACCTGTCGCCCACATGTCTGCTGCGAAACCATAATATTCATAGCCGAGGAGTAGCTCCGGTGCTCTGTAGATTAAACTGTATACGTAGTGAGGATTGGGCAGGTTGTTAATATCTTTAGATAAGCCAAAATCTGCCAACTTCACAGTAGTACACTGTGAATCAACCAATATGTTATCCATTTTAATATCGAGATGAAGAACTCCAATGTTATGGCAGTGTTTCACTGCGCTCAGTAGCTTCTGCATTACGAGTTTTCTTTTCTCAGCCGTCAAACGAGCGGCAGCCCGGAAGAGAGTCTTTGGAACAAACTCCATAGCCAAGAAAAGAGTGTTTTCATGCTCGTCCTTGTCACCAGGCACCACATCCAAGAGCTTGACGATATTTTCGTGTGCACATGTATTCAACATCTGGGCTTCCATTGTTGTTTCATATCGTTGATAATCTCTGCGGGAGGTTTTGATCATCTTGAGTGCCACCTTCGTCTTTAAAATCTTGTGTTTTGCCATAAAAACCCTGCCCGATGTGCCTTCACCCAAATATTTCATAATTGTGTAACCATCCAGTGTTGGAACGTTCTCCGCCTTCGCCTTTCTTGGCTTAACCATGTTTACCTGACAGTCCTTGCTCAGAGCTACGTCACCCTAATACATTCCTATCTATGCTACACAGCAAATTCCCTTATAGGGCTAGGTTAAACCTCTTAAGCTCCGATGGTGCCCTTCCCTATTACAACAATCAATATAATTTGAGATACCTTTATATTAATTTAAATGTAAACTGTATTTTTTTTCCCTTAATGTATTTAATGCCCTAATATTTATAACTTGAAATACTTTGATCCCATTCATTCTAATGAAACTAAATTAAAAAAATATATAGTCCTTGATATAACATCAAATAGCTCTTCTAGGCCTGAACTTGCATTTCTGACGACGAAGATGCTATAGCAGGGTCAGGACCTGGAACAGGAGTAGGATCCTCCGTAAACCTCCTCCATGCGAGGTCACGAGCACCATCCTTGTCAACAATCTTGAGGACAAAGTTGTGTGGCGATGCAATTAGCCTCTTTCTTATCTCCTCAATGCACTTGTCCGCCAGTTCCAGCCCTTCCTCCACCGACATATTCGGCTTGTAGTACTTGTCCATCATAGACAGCACGAAGTAACCACCTGCACATACTTCCTGTCAATATGTACACGCATACGCTCACATGTTGATATATATATATATATATATATATATATATATACATACAGATGCTAGATCCGTAGAATGACTAAAGCTTACCGTATCCGAGGGCTCCTTTCTCCACCTTATGAAGAGTAGCGAGATAGTCCATGAAATAGAGTGAAGGACCCGCGTCCTTGTCGAACCCTCCGATCATTATATTCACCTGATATGGGTTCTGTTTGTGGAAAACAAAAGACTCAGATATATTATATATATATATATATAGACAGATATCTGTATATGCGTGTGTAGGAGCTGGCTGACACACACAAACAATACAAACCTTCCGGAGAGCGACAGCGAGTTCTTTGCGGGTGAAATTGGCAGCTGCCGAAGTAGAGAGCGGAATGCCGTTGCGGAATCGATACAGGCTGATGTTCTTCTGGATCAACTCGGAGAATTGGACACTAACATAGGAATTATTGAGCAAGAAGAATACACAGAGGTAAGATCTTACCGGTCGCCTGCTTCGCCGCTCGTCGCCATGAGCTTGTGTGAATCCAGCTGCAGGATCTTATCCTCGGATGTTTTCTGCACTACAATGCTCTGTATGACGGATGTATCCGCCGCCAGAATGGTGTATCCATCGCCCACAAAGCCGAAGATGCACTCCATCCTTGCAAACAAGGGTTTCTGAGGAAACCCTAAAACATAGTAAACTAAACAGTAAAGAAAAAAAAAATCCAGGTCAGCACATGACTTGTCAAGGTTTTGGTTTTTAGGGTATTGTGAAGAGACGCTGAATGCAGAAGACACTGAATAGAGATTCTCTGATTATCCCATTTCATCCCCTTAAATCCATCCCATTTTGCCCCCGTGAATCCCATTTATTGGTTTACAATGGAGGTTGTCATGTCTGGAGCCGCCACAGCGAGTTTGAGCCGAAGTTCTTCTCCAATTTGGGTTAGAGCTTACATTTCCTGTGTGTGTGTGTGTGTGTAATCTAGTAATTTATGTGAACACTCATAATTTTCTTATTTCCAGAGTTCACCTCCAACATCTGGATGGAGTTCCACCAAGGTACGACTCTTCTTATCATTTCTTATCATATTCTTATCATTTACTTTACAGGAAGATAGTAGCAAACAGGGAACGGAGCTAAGTTTTAGTGACAAGTTCAATGAGTGAGTAATTCATTCATTAACTTTTATATATGTAAGTTGTGTATATGTTATGCACATTTTGTTTTAGACTGTGGAGGGGTAAACCATTTGAAATGCCCCCTGATGACCAGCTACTGGAGCTGAGGGCCATAGAGAAGTCCAAGTTGAAGGATGAAAAGAAGAAAGAAAACAGGCTTTCGGTTTTTGAGAGGGAAACGTTTGCATCGAAAGTAGGAGCTACAAGATGGTCAGATGAATTAAAACGTGTAAGTGCTTAGTAATGTTTAATCATTTGCATAATATATTTTTGTCCATATGAACACTATGCTGTGAGTGTGAGTGTGCATGCCGTGCAAATAAACAGATATTATACAGGATATGGCAGAGATTGATGACAAGATTGCGAAAGAGATGGAGAAGTTAAGAGTGGTGACAATACTTCCTGTGGAGCACTACCATAAGAATAAGGTATCGTGCTTGAGAAATGAGAAAGAGGTTAGTATGTGAGCTCAAGCGGTCATTCTTGGTCGATTGTCAGGAAAACATAACCGAGTTTGTTTACAAAAAGAGAGAGATTTTCCTGGCACAGATGAGCTTGGATACTAAGAGAGCTGAAATCCGTAAACTTGAAGACAAAATCTTCCAACGTGAAGAGGTCACTTTGTGTGTGTGTGTGTGTTTGTGTGTGTGTGTGTGAGAGAGAGAGAGAGAGGGAGAGAGAGAGAGAGAGAGGAGGAGTGTATATATATATATATATATATATATATATATATTGTGTGTGTGCGTGATATAGCTAACATTGTTACATTGTATTTATTTAGGCATTAAGGAAAAGTGAGAACATGCTTTCACAAGACAGCTTGGAGTTTGACACGTTTTTAAAAAATAACGATGAGAAGGTATGTTAATTATATATTAAACTTATACCATTAAATTTTTATGAGTTTTCTTTGTTCATCTTTTTACTGAAAATAGGTGCAAGAGGCTCTTAAAAAAGCAGACTATCAGGCCAAATGAAACAGGACAAGGCACGCTCTTTCTTTCTGACGTAATACAAGATATGGATGTGTAGCATGTGCTTTCCTGTGCTCTGTGTGTGTGTTCGTGTTTGTGTGTGTATGTGTTATTGATGTTTAACACTGTTATTTTTTTTTTTTTTTATTTTGTGTGTGTGTCAATGTTTAACACAGACTGCCATTCAGACCACTCTAAGCAATCTTAGAGTAGTCGTCCAATGTATCATCTAAATACATTGGATACTGGGACTTCCAGTGCTGCAGGTTCAAGAGGCTGCTAGACTACAAGCTGCAACTGCAGTTTTAAAGAGAGATCTTAGTAAGGTAATTTCTTGTGTATATACTTGTTATGTTTGTGTAGAGAGATTCTTCATATAAGGTGTATATACCGACGTGTCTATAAGCATATACCAGTATCAAGACCAACTAGAAGATTGCAAGAAATACCAGGATTTTATTATTGGAGTCACACCAAAGGAGTGGCTAGAAGAGAATCAAGAGAAGAACAATGCTGGTTAGTAACTATTTAGTTCAAGTTTTATCTTCCCTTCTCATCCTTTTACAGACTCGCAAGAAGAGAAAATGTACTTCAGGAAGCCTAGTCAGGTTAGTTGGTATATACTCAATATAAGTACTATATATGTATGTATATATGATTCTTCACACACACACACACACACACACACATCACAGCACAACATATATATACGCACACATCAATTTAATAACGTAATTTTGTTATTTTCTTTCAGCTTTTGGAGGTTTTTAACAACCTAGAGGTGAAAAACTTGATGCTAATGCAAGAATGCCAAGACAGCGAGAAAGCTTTGGAAGATCTGAGAAACAAGCTTCGTGAAACCAGAGATGAGAACGATGTCAAGGTATCAAGTCTGCGTTCTCAACTTGAGGTATGAACCACCTTCCATTGTGTGATGTATGTGTGCAACTTTTATATGAACTTCACACACACGCACACGCACACACGCACACACGCACACGTACTTGTTGCAGGCATTGACAGCGTCTATTAAAACTGAAGAGGAACTGCAGAATAATTTGCATGAGAAGATGAAGTTGATGATGATAGATAGGAAGTCAGAGTACACATCTGATGAGATTACAGAGAAGGTGACTGAAGTTTACGAGAGGTGCGGGTTTGAGGTCGATGCCTCGCTGAGTGTAATACAGATGCTGACGAACATCGAGGTATAAACTTTTTAATATGATTTAATCTGTATTTGGATAATTAACTTTGATTATGTTTCTTGTTCTTGCAGTCGAGGTTAGAAGAGAATGTGTTACAACTAGAGGGTGTACCAGATGATTTCATCCAAGAGACAGAGAAGATCAGAGAGAAAGACAGGCGTTTACGGATACGATTTGTGAGACTCGAGAAGGCAAGGTTAGAACAGGAGAGGCGAGCATTGAAGAGCTTAGAACGATCACAGGTTTGTTTATATATATGTGTGTGTGTGTGTGTGTGTGTCTCTCTCTCTCTCTCTATATATATATAAATATATATACTCATATATTTATTTGTTCGTTGGATTCTACAGGCTCCTGTACAGAAGCGAACAGGAAAACCCGTGATGTTCAGATCCATTCTTAGAAAACAGAAGAAAGAGAAAGTACAGGAAACCGGGAACGAGGAAGATAAAGAAATTGCTGAGTTTCTTGATAGAGCTTATTAATCTTATAAATGCAAAGCCTAAACCAAGATTAGTTAACTTAAACCAACCCTTAAAGTTAGGAATTAGGGTTAGGGAAAAGGAAAGAGATGGACAGGGAGTGGGGAAGCAAGCCGGGGAGTGGGGGCGCGGCATCTGCACAGAATGAAGCAATTGATCGGCGAGAGCGGCTGCGGCGGCTGGCCATGGAGACGATTGATCTCGGGAAGGATCCCTATTTATGCGGAATCACTTGGGAAGGTACGCATTGTGTATATTTAGGCCTTTGTTTGCTCATTCGGGGCTTTTCGCAGAAATTCTCGTCAAGGTGTATGTTTTGCTGTCTCTGTTTGTCTCCCTTAGTATTCTGTGGTTTTTCTTTTTAGAATGGTACTAATGAGTTGGGTTTTTGCTTATGAAGCTATGAATGCAAGCTGTGTTTAACATTGCACAATAATGAGGGGAACTATCTGGCACACACTCAAGGAAAGCGTCACCAGACAAACTTGGCCAAGCGTGCTGCTAAAGATGCCAAAGATCAGCCCGTATTGCCTGCACCATCAAACGGAAACTCAACCTTCGGAAGACAGGTAATTTTCAAAAACACACACACATTTTTTGTTTCTATGTATTTAAACCAGATGTCTTTTGTAGTTAAAATTGGTCGGCCTGGATATAAGGTCACGAAGCAGTTCGATCCAGAAACACACCAGCGTTCTCTGCTGTTTCAGGTTTGCCTTTTATTTTTTGTAACAGAAATTTAACTCTGGCCCTAAATGTTTGCAGATCGCATATCCAGAAATTGAGGATGGTGCCAAGCCGAGGTACCGTTTAATGTCGTCATTTGAACAGAAAATCGAGCCAACTGACAAAGACTGGCAGTATCTCATGTTCTCCTCTGAGCCATATGAAATCATCGCATTCAAGGTAAGTTTTCTTATAGTGTATAGTAGTATGTACATGGGATTAAGGTGCTTTTCCTTACCAGATACCAAGCACGGAGGTGGACAAGTCTGTCAATGCGAAGTTCTTTTCTCACTGGGATCCAGATTCCAAGCAGTTCACAGTAAGTTGTATGTGTGTGTGTGTTGTTCTGGTACTAAGTAAGCTGGTTATGTACAGCTGCAGCTGTATTTCAAATCAAAGCCCCAGGTCGGCCCAGCTCCTAGGCCAGCAGGTTTCCAGCCGGCTCCTCCCAAGCTGTTCCGCCAAGGCCTCCACCACCACCAAGGTGATCAAGTCTGGAGGGCATCTGCTGTTCAATGTGCTCGTTACACGAGTGGGTATGTTGCACAATGGTCCGGATTAGGTAGGTAGGCAGATTTTTAACTTGTAACACTTTTAGTTTTGCTAATTGCTATTTTTAAGCTATATACGTTTATGTATGCACATGCTCGTGTATATTTTATGTATATGAAAGGTATGCTTCTGTGCTCTGAGATCTCTGTCAGATTTCGGATATTATTCTCATCGTTTAGCTATTGTGCTTCAGGGAACTTTCATAAGGTGTCTCTCTCTCTCCACAGCCACATACAAAATACGCTTGTTTTTAAGTTTCAGATCGTATGGTGTAACAATCGTATGCAGGTTTTATTCTAGAAGCTACTATTGTGCGATCCATTCAGTGGGCAGTTTTGGAATCCACCAACAGGACCTGGTACAGTAGTCCATCTAACAGGTAGCCAGATAAGTGTAGAAATAAGTAAGTTCCAGTCTCTCCATCTAGTTTCCTCTTCAAGGACACCCCATCGATTAGACGCAGCATCTATCCTGCATAGTATTCCCAGCTTCATTTGCTGCTGCTGTGGTTTTACATCTCTCACCACTGCATGAACCACGTCTCCGTGTAGTTGGATGTTTACCACGTCCCCTCTTAGTGGCCATGGAATACCTCTCTGTGGAGTCTTACTTGACACTTCTTCATTAACATCTGCATCTAAACACATGGTTAATCCTAGCATCTCTCTCTCACACACACGCACACGCACGCCGCGCACGTACTACTAGAGTTTCCAGTGCTCCGGTTACGATCGCTTGCTTCAAATGCTGATCTCAAGGTCTGAGGTTTCCTCACGAGTTCCTTGAGTTCAGCTTGTATTTTCTCTGCAGCTGATTGAAAGGTTTTGTGTTGCTTAGTGACTGGCATTGGAACTTCAATAATACCCTCTAGCATCTGCACGACTTTGCTCATGGCCGGCCTGTTGGATGGGTCGGTTTGTATGCAACACAGTGCTGTTTGAATTGCCCTCTTTGCTTCCTCCTTGTAGAAATACTCAACCTCTTCGTTTACATGTGTGTCCACGAGCTCAAGTGCTCTTCCTTCAGCTACCAACTTACTTGCCCAGGGCGGTAAGTACCACTCCTCAGAGCTCTTACTTGTTGATATCTGAAACGATTCTCTCCCACATATAAGCTCCAGGAGGACAATCCCATAACTGTATACATCAATCTTGGTTGACACTGATGCATCTGGCTGAAGCCATTCTGGGGCAAGGTAGCCCGGTGTCCCTCTCATGTTGGTCACCACTTTTGCCTTGTCTCTGTCTACCAGCTTTGACAGCCCGAAGTCCGTAACCTACACGTTTCTTCGGTTAAACTATGTCTTATTCTGACAGTGTTATTCTTGACAGTGATGTTACCTTGGGTGAGAAACTCTGATCCAGAAGTATGTTCTCGGGCTTGATGTCCAAGTGAATAATCTGTTGGGTACATTCTTCATGGAGGTAAGCTAGTCCTCTTGCCATTCCCAATGCAATCTCATACCTCTTTGGCCAATCCAGTAAGCACTCCTTTCCTTTAAATGATCATAAGGTTAGAATCCGTGTGTGTGGGAAATACATGTTTTACTGACCTGGTTCTGCAAACAGCCATCTATCAAGGGAGCCATTCTCCATAAACTCGTATACAAGTATCCTTTTGGATGTACAGTAGCCCTTGAAAGGGATGACATTCTTGTGATGGATACCTGCCATGGAGATGACCTCTGCTTTGAACTCTTTGTCGCCTTGTTTAGACCATTCCTTGAGCACCTTGACAGCCACTTTGCTGCCATCTTTGAGATGGCCCTCGTATACCTGGCCAAAGCCTCCATTCCCGAGCTTTGTACTGAAATTCCTTGTAACCTTTCGTATCTGGCTGTAGGAGAATTTGCGAGGTAGGAGATGAGGGAGAACCTCGGACTCGCTCCTCCTCCTGCTGAACCACATTGCAAATCTATTACTGGAGCATGTGGCACACTTGTTATATATGTTTGAGTTAGAATGTTTTTTTAGATATTAGACCCATGCTGTTATTGGCCAGAAGAGAATCGGTCCATGTTTTCTATTTGTGTTGGTTTCATGACAGCAAATGCCAGCTGAATTTACTCGACTCTATCTCATAAACAAAGCCCAAATTCACGTGGGATGGTTGCAACTGTTGTGTTTTGCTTGGCCAATCTGCTTGTACGGCGTTGAACAGGAATGTACGGATGCATACTAATTAAATAGACATTAATCTTGGAGTTTAAGTGGATGTTTAAGATGTTTAACTTATCTATGGATGAACCGACTAATGTTAGTGAAATTTTTGTTTCCTCACTAATTTTTCTATTACATCGATATATTTATCAAACTTGAACACAAAATATACTTCATAAATAAATATAAAAAAATCAAAAACACAAAATAATTTTAATTTTAACTAATATTTACATTTAACAAAACTAAAAAACTAAATTGTTAAGTAAATCCAAATATTAACCACTTTAAATAAACATTAATCATTACTATTTATTTAGGGAAATAACATATATTTACATATACCCCTCGAAGTTTTCCTCAAACTTTAATTTAAAACTTCATAAATTTCAAATTAAAAATTAAAAGACATTTTTAAAAAGTTAATAAAAAATTATAATTAATTTATATTTATTATATTTAGGTCCAAAATACAACCTATTATTACAATATAATATAATTATTTTAAAAAATATTTCATTTTCTATTATGACCATTTTTGACATTTAATATTTAATAAACTTATTAAAGTATTTCATTCACAATATATTATGAATTAAAAATATATTTTTAGTTAATATTATTATTTTAAAAATTAAAATATTATAATTAAAATTTTAAAAGAGTATACAAGCCCACTTTGCACTAGCGGGTGGTTATTAGTAGGTGATAAATTAAAATAATGCCACATCATTAAATATTACTATCACTATACTTTTCCATTAAAGTGGTTAATTAAATTAAAAAAATAAATTAGTAATGCACAATTTTTATTTAACCAGTTATTATAAAGAGGGTTTTATATATATTAATATATATATATATTATATATTATATATATATATATATATATATATATAATTATATTATATATATATTACACATACATATGTAATAAATGTGCACCTACTCATATAAAAAAAAACTATTGAGAGATATGTATATTATGTGTAATAATTTATGTTCTTTCTATAAAATAAGTATATCAAATAATGTGTATATATATATATATATATATATTGTATATTTTGTTGAATCTTATGTTCGCTCTTTATTTTAAAATTTTATTTTTTATCAATTTTTTTTAAAGTTATAAAAAAATAAAACCTAATTCATTAATTTTGATACATGTGTCATTTAATTATGCCCGATAACCATATAACTAGGCAAAATTGCCTGATTATTTGACTACCACTGAAAAAGTCATCAGGCACTACATATATATCAATGACACAGTTCCATATAGATTATAAATTATAAATAACTAATAAGTGGAAAATAAAACCCATGATAAAATAAATAATTTTTTGATTTTGATTGGTTAAGGCAATTAAGCACCTGCTAGTTGATAATGGCCTTAGTAAATTTAAAACTTTTTAAAAATATATATAAATATAACACTTTTAGGAGTATATATGTAAATATTATAAATTTTAAGGGTATAAATGTAATTTTCCCTTTTATTAAAATAAAAAATTAATATATTATATTTATATAATTGAAATACATAAAACAAAATTAGTTAAAAAGAACTAGAATGAGATAAATCAAATAAATAAATGTTACTAAATTACATATTCTTATATTGCCAGTTAAATACATAAATTATCTTCTAATTTTGAATATTGAAATAATATAATTATTAAAAATAATATGTAAATAAAGTATTGATATTGATGAGTGACATAGACGTGTATGGCGTATAACATGAAAATATGTGTGTATATATATAGTAATTTGGATGGCTATAATAGTAACGTATCAACTACACGCACCTGTGAGATATTTGAGGAAACATTACGGACGTGTGTATGTGTATACGTATCAAATTAACAAGTAAAACAAAGCTTTTACCCATGAGATTAAAACGATTGATGAGAAAACATGACAACATCGCTTCTTGTCTGTCACTACGAATGCCAGGCACTTGTCACAAACCCAAGTGCGAAACCGTAGTACTTGAACAACACATAGTCTCCTGAAACACAGAAGAGCTTGAACAACACAGAGCTTAGAGGAAGCAGATGGCATCCGCCATGTCCATGAAGTTCCTTCCACTCAATTTGCTACCCAAGCAAACGCAGTACTCCCCAAATAATTCCAGACAGAGATTGAGATTCTGTGTGAGATCATCTTCTTCTGGGAATGGAGTGAATGATACTTCACTACTTGATCGACCACAACAAGAACGGCAGCAACCATCACAGGAGGGACACTCAAAAGAGGAATCCATACAAACTGTAGCTCCGGCAGCCCCTGTAACTTCTCTAAGACGTGTCGATCCCGACTCGGACTTTGAAAACATCTCTAAGCCCTGTAAGTTCACTATACCGTATATTTTATATAATATAGTATGCTTGAAGCTCTTATATATATATATATGCTTGTAGATATTCCGAGGGCACTGCAAGCAGTAGACAATGATCACCCACAAGGGTCATCAGATCACGAAGACAAGGGCATGACTGTCCTGCAGCAGCATGTTGCATTCTTCGACCGAGACAACGACGGTGTTGTTTACCCATGGGAAACTTACGAAGGTGCGTGCGTGTGCGTGTGTACGTGTGTGTGTTTCTCATGAGAGATTCTTGTTGTCAGGTTTTCGTGTTATAGGCTTCCATCCTGTGTTAGCATTTCTCGGAAGTCTTATTATCAATGGGTCTATGAGTCTTCCCACTCAAGAGGTTGGTTGGTGAACAACATAGCGTTGTAGATGTAACTTACCATATATGTTTGACAGGGATTTCCAAATCTGTTGTTACCTATCCATGTGAAGAACATCCATAAGGCAAAGCATGGGAGTGACAGTGAGGTTTATGACCACGAAGGCCGGTAAGTTTTGTTAAGCAAGTGTTTTATTTACTTGTTTAACTCTTTATGTTTTACAGCTTCAATCCTGCAAATTTTGAGCTCATGTTCCAGAAATATGCAAAAACAAAGAAAGACAAAATGTCTTTTGATGAGATTATTACAATGACTGCAGCTCAGAAGGACCTCAACGATTGGTTTGGATGGTAAGCCCTCTCACACACAAGTATATGTGCTGTGTATATAGAAATGTATATAAACAATATTTGCAGGCTTGCAAATAAGTTGGAATGGTGGGCAACGTACCATATCCTTGAAGATGAGGAAAGATACATGGACAAAGATACTATAAGAGGAATATACGATGGAAGCGTGTTTGAGCAGATTGAGCAGCGGAAGAGGCAACCTCGTCGGCGATAGATAGATAAACCATGTATATTTGTAAGGAAGTTAGATAATTGCCAAGTGAGAAAG
>PUQB01000467.1:0-79912 GCA_003024785.1 Selaginella tamariscina | reverse complement strand
CGGACCATCCAAGGGTCATAGCGACAACAATCAATTTCATTGACGACGTACCAACCATACCAATCCAGGTTGCAGGCCGCACAATCTGAAACATGATCATAAATGGAGGATCGGGTGTGAATATCATGTCAATGGAGCTCCATTAGAAGCTGGGAGTGCCACCCCCGGAACCCTCACCCTTCCTCATACGAATGGCAAACCAAGCTAAAGGTGGTGCTCAAGGGTGTCATAGTTTTTACTATGACTCGACCCTTTACTTTGGGGTTTGATATTGTTACCTATTGGATTATGTGACGAACCATAGATGTAGAAGAAACAGGCCTGCATAGTGCACTTGGGTATCTAGTGATGGTCCGGCCGGGTGTCGTTAGGTATTTGCAAGAAACTCTAGCGAAGTTAGCACTTCCATTTAGAAAACTCTCCCCTGTTTTGACGTTCTAGATTATGCAAGTTGTAACTAAAATGGGCATGGCTATAGTCCCATTTCCTAATAATTAGCAATTTTAGCTATTTAATTAGCATTTTCTCATATTAAAGGAATATTCTTTAGAATATATGTTTGAAAAGAGAATATTCTTTAGAATATTCTATTTTGTATTCTCCCTTTAATAAATATATAGCATTCATTGAACAAAAATTAATAACATTAAAAAAGTAGAATGTATTAAAATATATATAATATTGCCTAATATAACATTAAGGAAGAGCATAAGAGGTACATTATATAAATATTGATGTTGTTATTAAAATATTAATATTTAAATATAACATTATTAATTAAAAATTTGTAGTAGTAATAATATATATATAAATCCTATAATAATATAGTCAATCTTCCATATCATTTTTTAAATTTATATGTTAAGTATACAATTTGGTACTATTATTAAAGAGTTTATAATATTATGAATATTAAATATATTGATTTATTTTATAATTTTGTAATTGCTTTAAGCTTCAGAAAACATCATTCCCTTGCAGTTTTGTTAATCGTGACTTTATCAACGCTTCTTGACATCCACCCATATCGAATGGATTTAACATTTATAAAACATGTTGGGTCTTTTTGATTGGGAGACCATGTTTTCTCTAGGCATCCATTATATCTTTCGCTCTCCTTCTCGTGTCGCCTTTTTTGTGGTTTGAACCATGCAACCTTAACTACTATTTTTTTGTGATTACTTCAGGTGTGTCGATAATTTGACCCATCCAAATAGGCTGATTATAACGCATCTGGAGTAATGAGAACCATCATTAGTTTTGAAGATCCTTGCAGCAATCAAAGTATGCTTTAGGTTTTTGGTTCCTTTGTCCAACAAAGTGTGGGGTTTGCACTTCCACATCACTACTGGCTTCTATGTCGTCTGTGCTCAGTGATGTCATTTCAATCTCCTCTCGCCACCTTGTTTTAGGCCAGAAAGGGTGTTGCAATTCTGTACTTGTGACAGTAGGCCCTTCCAACTCTCGAACAACAGTCTCCCAATAGTTGACCACATGCTTATATAGTTCTGAGTAACCAGTTGCCTTATCAGAATTCTTTGGCATCGATTTTTGAACCCATGCCACATATTTTTTGATGCCATCAATAATAACCTCTTGTTCCTTGAGCTGGGCACTCAATGGAATAGGGTCTGGTTGTCCTTCTGGGAGAAGTGGCTTTCCATCCTCTCCACTTTTGAAGAGCATTAAGCCCTCTTTCGGTAACCACTCCTGCTCTGATGGCCGTAACTTGTACTGCATAATAGGTATACCATCTCGTATGGAGAAAAAGAATTGTAGCGGCACAAGGTGACCAACTAAAGAATCACTCCCTTCTTTTATATACTCCTTGAGAAATTTTTTGAAGTCTGGCACCTCAGTCACAAGCAAAGCACAACTTTTTTTGGAGATGCAATTTTCAAAAAGATTCATCATATGCGGTAAGGTAAGTGCACTTGTCCTTTTTGTAGAGTTGGAGACCTTGCTGAAGAACGCATCAATATCTTCATGAGTGTGACCAACCATAAGGAAACTGAGCGTGATTGTTTCAAACACACCTTTGGCAACAAGCATTGACAAGTATGCTAGCACATATCTAGAAAATAAAAGTAAGTATGAGCTTGAGAAACCCTTAAGTAAAATGATTTACCTATTTTTGTTCTCGCCTGCACAATTATCCATCTGTAAAAGCAAATGACGAGGAAGCTTATTTGATGTTGAGGACACATGTACACTATTTGAGCTAGATCCCTCCACTGAACCTGAACTCTCAACAGGGCCATCTGTTTTTTGTGCAGGTTGCTGACAATGCCTCTCATATTCCCAAGTAGCCTCAAGTGCAGACGTGTTCATGAGAGCATTATGTAAAGGTTGAAGGTGTTGTTTCTTCACTTTGAGATCACTGATAGGACTTGTCTGTGAGTGGGCTTCAAGGTTTCTGAAACACATGGCTAACGACCCAATAGTGAAATTGGAGTCGCTAGACCAATGTGGAAGTGAAAAGTGTCCATATGACTCACAACCGTGTCCATGTGTTAGCACACCTGTCAAAATCGGAAGTTTCATGACATTTCCAAGGCACTTTGGTGTTGCAAAGAGCTTTGGAATGCTGGTCTTTGAATGATCCATCTTGTCATGGATCAAGCACAGGTACTCTGATGGGCGTGACACAGAAAGCATGCGGTGTGCATAGTACTGAGACCGGCAAGTTTGTTGTGCAATCATGTGGGCCTCCATCTTCCTTTGAATGGTAGTGATCTCCACCAAGGTTTTTGCACAAGCCTCTGCAGCCTTCAATGATGTACAAGTGTCACACTTAGAAAAGCTAGAGTGTTTTGCAATCTCCACATCCTTAAAATGAGTATTCCATATGTTGTTGAAGGTACCAGTGCAGATTGCTTGGAGCCCCATCAAACTGAGGCACTTGTTCACATGTTCACACAGTTTCAATTGAGTGTAGATTGAAGGTAAAACCTTGAGATTTTCCCTGACCCCTGCATTTGTGGTTCGGCATTTGTGAGGCATCCTGTCTGCATTTGCTTCCACAAAAGCCTTGAGTATCTCTATGGCTGCCATGATGTGAGAGCGGGTTTTGACCAAGCCAGTGTTCCCATGAACTGAGGTTCGCGCTCCATCTAGCCACTCATCCCTCCGACGGTAGAACGTGGTCTTTGGGATCCCGTATATACTGTACCAAGCTTTGAAGCAGATGGCCACCTTATTAAATACCATGGATGTACTCTGATAACCTGTGTCCGAGGCCATTCCATCAATACACCCAGTTAGTGCAGCATATACAAACTCATGCCTTTGCTTTTGGGTGAGCATACGAAAGACATGTCTACATTGGGTAATTTCATTCCGGTCTGCCATCTGACAACACTTCTTCTTGCAACAGTCAATCGTGGAAATGCTCGTAACACTTTCGGAAGATGTAGGATCCATCTTTACCCTCTTGCTGAAACTTGCAGGGGAAGATCTACAACCCATGAATCGCCTTTTTCTTACAATAGGACCAATGCAAGGAACCTCTTCAAATATGAGTTGTTCTTCCGGGTTGTTATTATTGAAATCCAACCCAGAATATGTTGAACCATCTTGCCGTCTTAATTCAGATGTTCGCCACCTCACGAGGGATCCAGGATACAATGTGCCATTAGGTGAAACCTCTGTCACAACTACACCCACGAAGTCGGACCCTAGTTTCTCTTCTGACACTGCTTCCATTGGATTTATAGCTGTGATGATGCCTCTTCCGACTTCAATCTCACGAAGAAAGAGAATCACCTCATCCATCACAGCAGGCAAGCCATCATCTGGTAAACTCGTGCTACTATTTGTTTGTGACTCTGCATATTCTGTGTCAGCCTTGACTTCATCCAAATTCCACAATACAGGAGAACCCTCCTCAAATTCCATTCCCAGAACCTCAACATGCTTGTAAATGGTGTTCACCCATACGTACACACAAGATCCTTGGGCAATATTGTGACATGATGCATTATTATCTCGAACTTCCACAGTTCCAGTGCCAACTATCTCGTTGTTCCGAAGAAGACATACTTTATCTCCAGTATTAAACATATTGTCCTGCACATAAATAATTGTATTATTTATGATATCTGTTTATGCAATATTTTAAGAAATCTGAATTACGGTTACTTAATAATATGCATATGCAATAATACATAATTATGTTTAGAGATAATATCTCATGTTTGATTAATACAACTGATGGGCGGGATTAATCCCGCCCACGAATCCCTCCGACGAGGAACGGTCGGCGGGATTAATCCCGCCGCCGACTCAACCCCTTCGGAGAGAGTCGGCGGGATTAATCCCGCCGACTCCCCCCGGAAGAGCCGGCGGGATTAATCCCGCCGCCCTCCGACGGAGTCCGGCGGGATTAATCCCGCCGACTCTCCTCCCGGAGAGAGTCGGCGGGATTAATCCCGCCGGACTCCCCGACGAGGAAGAGGCGGCGGGATTAATCCCGCCGGCTCTTCCTTGTCGGAGGGAGTCCAAGGCGGGATTAATCCCGCCCACAATTCTTACGACGGGGAATGGGTGGCGGGATTAAACCCGCACATAACTCTCTCCAAAACTATGATTTCAAAGAGATCTCGGGATAAATCCTGTCCCCAAATCTTTAAAACAGGGAAGTGGTGGCGAGATTAATCCCGCCACCCCTTCCCTGCCTCCTAAAATGGTTGGCGGGATTAATCCCGCCGACAACTCTTTCTAATAAATTCTGGTAACTCTTCATCAGTTGAGAAGGTTATCGACGGGATTAATCCCGCCACTCTTTTTCAGTGGCGGAGAAGCATTGCCCGGAGATGGTGGCGGGATTAATCCCGCCACTCTTCGAAAGAGGCGAAAAAGAAATGGCCGGATTAATCCCGCCGCCCCGGTTAACCTAGAATATTAAGTTAAAAGGATATTTAAACGGGATAAATCCCTAACGGAATATATTATAATCCTAATGCATTCCTAAACCCCTAAATTGTAATTTTAAGAGAGAATGTAAGAGAGTGAATCTTTATAAGTATTTTTAAATTTGTTTATAATACTTACTTGTAAACAGCACTGAAGGCGCCGTGCTTTCCTATAAAGAATAGCACCCAATTTAATCTCGCTCCTGAGATGATCACTATGAAGAAAAAAGAAGATCTAAAGAGTGAAAAATACAGAAATGAAGAAACCCTTGCCGGAGAAAGAACCAGATCTGAATTTGAGTGGGAAATTAAATGCATTTTCAAATTTACATGTCAGACCGACAATACATATGTCAGAAATTCAAATTTTTAAAAAGAACAGAAAATAAAATTTAAGATGAGTTGACACAAAATCCGACACTCTGACATATATACTCTCCAGTTCCAATGAGTATTTTAAAATTGCATTTAATGTTATTCAAGTGATTCAAGCTGTTTAATATTACGAAATTTTAGACTATATTCTACATTCTTAGTATTCAAGTATATTTATATATATATATATATATAAATATACTTATACAATAAATAAATTGATATATTATTATGTATCATTTAAAATATATTCATAGTCTGTTTATTATTATTATTTTCTTAATTACTCGAGTATTTAGTTTTCATTTCCTAGTATCAATGGGATATTCTTTAATATTTTATTAATATTTGAAGAATATTCTAATATTAAACCTGATTATCATAATTAAATTAGTCTTGTTCTTAATTATTGCAGTAATTATTCTACATTTGTATATATTAATGGGATTTTCTCAATTAATTTGTTATTATTTCAAGAATATTCATGTGTTAAACCTTATTATCAATATTAAATTAATACACACTATGAACATATTTTAAATTATACATAATAATACATCATTTTATCTAATATATAGATATATAGTTTTAATAATATATATATTAATATCATTTCCTTAATTACTTGAGTAATTAATCTTCTTTATATTAATGGGATATTCTTTATTATTTTCTTATTATTCCAAGAATATTCCAATATTAAACATGATTATGATAATTAATTTAGTTAAATATTTGAGTACTTAATTTACATTTGTATATATTAATGGGATTTTCTCAATTAATTTCTTATTATTTCAAGAATATTTCAATGTTAAACCTTTTTATCAATATTAAATTAATATATATTATTAAAACTATATATGGCTATATATTAGATAAAATCATATATTATTATGTATAATTTAAAATATGTTCCTAGTGTGTTTATTAATTTTATTTTCTTAATTATTCGATGTTTGTTTTGCACACATATATAAACACAATCATAAATTTACACACGCATTACAAGAACTTACAAAAACACATATGCACACACATGCACAACCCTAAACCAAACTGAAGAAATATGTTGCTTCTTTATTGAAAACATCATGTTCAACGCATGTATGATATATGTACTCAATCTGTGTATATGTAACACATTGAATTTACATGTGTAATATTTATATTAAGCTTGTTGGGAGCAAACCCTAAACCCTAAACCCTAAACCCTAAACCCTAAACCCTATGTAACACAATGAATTTACTCATGTAATATGTATGTATGTCTGTGTGTATACACGTGTGCATGTATATATGTGTACTCTGTATGTATATATGTGTACTTTCTGTCTTCTCTCATACATACACACCATGCATGATCCATGTTAATATGTACTGTCTCTCTTCTCTCAAACATACACACCATACATGATCTATAATATGTACTCGGTCTCTCTAATATTATGTACTAATATGTATGTATGTCTGTGTGTATAATACACACCATGCATGATCCATATTAATATGTACTGTCTCTCTTCTCTCATATACTATGTATGTATATCTGTGTATAATATGTGTAAGTATATATGTGTACTAATATATGCAATGTGTACAAAAATAATTTTTCAACACTCTCTCTTCTCTCATACATACACACCATGCATGATCCATCCTAAATCCAAAACCCTAAACCCTAAACCCTAAACCCATGTAATATGTGTGTATGTCTGTGTGTATACACGTGTGTATGTATATATTATGTGTATTAATATATGCAATGTGTACACATGAAACTTTAACACTCTCATGGACACACACATGTTAAATCCCTGCATGATTTATATTTTTGAGGTGTATGTGATACACCCACACACACGCACGCGCTAATAATAATAATGAAAGAATATTCGTTTAGGGCGAATCTATATTTTATTCTTTTTAGGGTTTAAGTATATTCTCAGAAGGAATATTCTATTAGGGTTGATATATATATTTAATTCCTTTAGGGTTTAGGTATATTCTTAGGGTTTCAAGAGGCGGCGGCTGTGAAATCGGCGGCGGCGGCTGTGCACACAGGTGAGATCTGTGTGTGTGTGTGTGTGTATGTATGTATATATGTATAGGAGTGTGCGTATAATTTTTTTTCTTAGTTTTATCTCTCGCACACACACGCACACTCCTGTGTATGTATATGTGTCTGTATGATTTATTTGTTTCGCTCACACACGCATACACACGATATAACATATATTATGTGTACCAGTATCTGTAAATTTTTTTTATTGATCTTGCTTTACACACACACACACACACACACACACCACACACACACACACAGATATATATATATATATATATATATTATGTGTACCAGTATCTGTAAATTTTTTTTTATTGATCTATCTCTCCCACACACACGCGCACTGCTTTACACACACACACACACACACACAGATATATATATATATATATATATATATATATATATATATATACAATGCATATTAACAAATAGTATACAACACTAGTTTATATATGCTTATATATTCATAATATACACACATATATATGTGTGTGTTTATCTGTATAATTTTATTTATTTATTAGTTTTATCTCTCGCACACACACGCACACTCCTGTGTATGTATATGTGTGTGTGTGTGTGTTTGTTTATCTGTATGATTTTATTTGTTTCGCTCACACACGCATACACACAATATACATATACACATATATATACCTATATACATATATACATACATACAACACTAGTTTATATATATGCTTATATATTCACAGACTCTCTCTCTTTCTCTATAGATTATATATCTATATACACACATATATATGTGTGTGTTTATCTGTATAATTTTATTTATTTATTAGTTTTATCTTTTGCACACACACGCACACTCCTGTGTATATATATATGTGTGTGTGTGTTTGTTTATCTGTATGATTTTATTTGTTTCGCTCACACGCATACACACGATATACATATACACACATATATATACCTATGTACACACATATATTAGGTGTACCAGTACTGTATAAGTTTATTTATTTATCTATCTCTTGCACACACACGTACACTCCTATATACATACATACATACATATATATACACACACACACATATATATGTGTGTGTTTTTATCTCGCTAAGCCCCTCGAGCGGCGGGATTAATCCCGCCGCTATATAGTTGGGGCCATGGCGGCGGGATTAATCCCGCCGCCGAGGCCCTTCAGGCATGGGTGAGCGGCGGGATTAATCCCGCCGCCGAGGCCCTTCACGCAGGCTATGGGCGGCGGGATTAATCCCGCCGCTCTACGACAAACCGAAGAGCGGCGGGATTAATCCCGCCGCCCATAGCCTGCGTGAGGGGCCTCGGCGGCGGGATTAATCCCGCCGCTCATCCATGCCCTGCGCGGAATGCGGCGGGATTTATCTCGCCGGCAATGGCCTGTGTGAAGGTTCTAATGGGCGGGATTAATCCCGCCGGATTCCGCGTAGTGCATTTACAGGGAATGGGCGGCAGGATTAATCCCGCCGCTCTTCGGTTTGTCGTAGAGCGGCGGGATTAATCCCGCCGCCCAGGGAATTCACGCAGGACATGAACGCGGGATTAATCCGGCCCCACGCTCATGCCCTTCGCGGAGGGCGGCGGGATTAATCCCGCCGTTCATGTCCTGCGTGAATTCCCTGGGCGGCGGGATTAATCCCGCCCCCACCCATCCCTGTTCAAAAATGCCGCAGCCAATATATATGTGTGAGCGCATGATTTACGAGAGGGCGGCGGGATTAGCCTCCGAACCTTCATTACCCGGTGGCGAGATTAATCTCCGAACCTTCATTACCCCATTGGTATGTTGAATCAATCCCGACTAACTCTGTCTGAGACGGAGAAGGTTTACAAAATACCAATGGAGGGAACCGAGAAGGGTGGTGGGATTAATTTCACCATCCCTTACATGGTGGGCGGGATTAATCCCGCCGCGTACGCATGCCCTGCGCGGAATCGGGCGGGATCCCGCCGCCATTGGCCTGCCTGAAGTGCCTAGGCGGCGGAATTAATCCCGCCCGATTCCGCGCAGGGAATTGGCGTCCGGCGGGATTAATCCCGCCGCATAGGGATCGAGTGAAGGCCCTGGGCGGCGGGATTAATCCCGCCGAGTCTTCAATGCCTGTTGGAGAAATGAATCTCGCCACCCTTCCCTTTTTCCTCCATTGGTGAGTTGGACCAATCCCAAACGTTTCTGTCTAAGACGTAGAAGGTTTACAACATACCAATGGAGGGGACTGGGAAGGGTGGCGAGATTCATTTAACCATCCCTTACATGGTGGGCGAGATTAATCCCGCCTCCTTTCTGGAGTCACTGAAGGGGTGTGAGAAATAAATCCTGCCCAGTTCTCTCTGAGACCGAGAAGGGTGGCAAGATTAATTCCGCACTCCCGTTCAAGGCCTCCAGAAAGGTGGCGAGATTAATCCCGCCCACTCTTTCAGGAGGCATTGAAGGGGTGGCGAGATTAATCCCGCCGCACCTTCCATGTGAATATATATGTGTATTAGTATATATAAGTTGCATATCTCATTTTATTTACTTTTATCATCTTATCATATATTTCGAGTAAAAGCTAGGAATCTATGTAAAACTGTCCAGAGCTCACATTTGTGGTGGTTCTAAAACGAAATGTTATCTTTCTTTTGCACTAACACAAATGTGAGCTTCGGACAGTTAATTACGTCTACTTCTCTCTGTGTATTATTTTTGTATATTCGGGTTTATACAAGTGTGTGTGCGTTTTTATATAATTTATATTTATAGTGTATTATTTTGCAGAAGGACGATTTGATCAAACAAGGAGATCGAGTCATTAGTATGGAGTCGTCGTCAAATTCTGGGTAAGAATTAAAATAAAATCTGTTATACTCGGATACTTGAACTAATCATTTTTGTATTCAGATGTGGAATTGAGGTGACATTAAAGACAAGAGCAGGAGAAGAGATGGGCAGGGGGATTCTGGAATCAACTTGGCCATATTTTAAGATAAATGGGAAGCGCATTGGAGCAACCATGGCTGCTGTCAAATTAACCTCTGTCACATCTCATGGACAAGCAAAAAATGGAAAGTTGATTCGCTAGTCAAGCACCCGAAAGCAGGCTGCGAACCCAGATTGGACGATGCTCGACAGATATGCCTTGTTCCATCCAATGTCACGTTCTCGGATCCAGAGGTCGTCAGTTACAACATTAATCTCGGGTGGTTTTGTCGACTTGTGGATAATGACGTTCACGTGTTCACTAATGATGTTGACCTTGGAGTTCTTCTTCAACTCAACGAAAGCCCATCTATGGAGGGGATCCATCTGGATGTCTACTTCGAAGATCTTCAGACTCATCGAGTAGGTGTATTGTCAGGAGATATTGTTCACAATACAGAAAATCAGCAAGTGGAGCAATCTTCCCTCTTGACATTGAAGAAGAACACAGCGACATCATAAGGGAGATTGAGAAGGTGGCTCGGTCTCAGGTTCTCTACAGATCACGTTCAATTTGCTTAGGAAGCTTCGGGAGCTGGAGAGTGTGCCGAGAACACTAGAACAGCTGCAGTCGGGGATCACACATGTTGATTCGGATCGCAAAAGAAAATCATCAATCGTTTTGTCAGCTGCACCTGTGGCATCTCATGCTGCAATAAGTCACAAGGAAATGATGTTGGATGATAAGATTTATCCTTGTAGGGTTAAATATTGCAGCGTCAACCCAAACTTCAATTACAGGCCACTCAACCAGGAACGTGTAGCTGAGCTCATGGAGAAGATGAAGGACGACAATTCTTATACCGTTCCACATAATGCTGTTTTGTGTCCATACTATGAAAGAAGGAAGGGTGCTGACAAAGTCTGGATCACAACACCAGAACAACTCATGAAGATTCAGACGGAGAATAAAAGATCTATCAAGTACTACATCATTAGTGGCCAGCACACAATAACGGCAGCCCAACGACTTCTCGAAGAACACAACAAAGGAACGATGGCAACAAAACTTTCCGAGCATACCCGTGAGAAGCTGACAAAAAGATCGGCGTTTTTAGCTAAGCCGAATCTCACAATCGAGCAGTACCATAAGTTATCGGCGGAATGGGACGCTGCCGACACCAACCACTACAACAGCAAAATATGGGAGAAGTTTAAACACACGCGAGCCGTGTGGGAATCTCTTCAGCGACCACAAAGAGCTACCGCAGGGAATACACAATCTGCGGAATACCGGGTAAGCAAATTGTTTGGGCGGGATTTATCTCGCCGGTATATTAATCTGTCTTTTTCCTCAGAGAGTTGAAGAAATTGCAGCAGTTGATTTTGCCCAGGTGGGCGGGAAGGAAACATCCTTTCTGATGATGTTGATTTCTTGCCCCGAAGATAGGATCTTTGCCAAATGGTTGGGGATTATGGAATCCTTTTCAAAAGGAACACTGAAGAAGAAGCAGACAAGTGAAGGGGAGCCCTCAGAAAAGTCTGCAAAGAAACCCAGTAAGACGCCGAAGGCTAAGTCTGTTCAATCTACAAAGGATGTAGACAACGATTTCAAGCTCACATGGTTGAAGCCTTTAAATGGAACAACGATGGAGGAGATGGAAGTCTTGGCTGATTTGGTGATCGATGGCAAACTACAAATCAATAACAGCAGCCCAACCTCTCCTTTTCATCTCAAGGCAATGGAGTTGAAGACGGTCAGGCATTTCAAGGAGTGGTTGGGAATACACTGCCACAAACTGGGTTGGACCTCGACTTCAACATATGAAGAGGTTAGCAAATATTTGCATGTGACGAACGATGATATGCTTGTCGAATGGGTGAACCAATCGGAAGATCTAGGCAAGAATCTATTGCACGCCAACGCCAAAAAGGAGAACATTGGGATGACGCCTTCTCTTATGGCAGTCCTTCAGCAGCGGAGAACCGAATTGAACCTTATAAAGGAGGATGCTACGAATCACGACAAGCCCTACAGATGTTTGTTGTTAGATTCGGAGACTTTATGGGGTAACATCACTGCTTGTAGGAAACCGTTTCAATTGTTCGTGATGGATCGGCGGGTGTCAAAAAATCTTTCGACAGATAGGGCACTAGAGGATCTGGTGGAGAAACTTAGCCGTGCAAGCATATACATAGAAGGTATTTATTATTGAATTCATGCTTGCGCTCTTCACTGATACCTACTTTTTCAGGTATTTATTTCTTGATTCTTGCTCATGTCACCGATACTTTTGCCTTCGCCTTCGCCAAGAAGAATAGACATCGTTGGACAGGATTTTATATGAACGATGCTAATCCCAAGTGCATTGATACTGTTGTTCACTTGGTTGTTAGGAATGCGCCAAACAATTTCAAGCTTCCAAATGACTGGCCAGGCATCTGTTTGCACTCCAACGGCCCTGAACCTCCATCCGATACACCGATAGGTATGAGTGACGTATTCGGCAATGTACGTTATCCAAACATTACAAGTCAAGCGGCACGGAGCATCGTCAACTTGATCAGGGGTCCTCACAGTGATGCGTGGGTTTTTGACTACTGCACTAGGGGGTCCGTCTTGAAGGAGTGTTACCTTCGGCATACATGTGTGTTTGCCGTTGAGAAGGATAAGACCATGGTTGAGGACCTGAACAAGTGGATAGATTGGGTCTCAACTGAGTACCCCAACGATTCCATAAAGGCGTATTTGAGAAAGTTCCCTCCAGATAAGTGCGATAGCTCTGAAGGTGAATCTGGTTCAATCTCGGAGTCTGAGAACGAACATCAATCAGATATTAGACCGGAAGTTATCTCGAGGAGTACAGAACATTCGCACACTCCAGGACCCATGGAAACATCAATAGAAGATGCAGAAGATCTTGAACCATCTCACAAGCGGCTTAGACCTTCTTCGCCTCATTCAGAAGGTAATAGCGAAGAAGAATTGATAATGAATTGATAAGTGATGAATAGTTGTAAATGAGTGTAACATAAGGCATTTTTGTATATTTCTTTTATATTTGTACAGAAAATAAATTCTCAAGGATTAATGAAGCTTTTAGTTCAAACATGGGTCACACATTAACAAGGTAAATAATATACCTTGATAATTTTAAGGTCAGCTAATTATCATTTTGCAGATGTAATGAAATAATTGAGAACATGGATTTTCAGCATTGCCATGAGGTAAGAGAGGGGTTTGGCGACAATTTTTGTGCCACATGTCAGAATGACAGAGTTCATGCAGGAAATGGATAATAATGCAGCTCAAAACATCGTTACCATGGGGGCCACTTCAGTTTTTGCATCATCATTTTTATTGGCTTCAGTCCGAAATCAATTTCTTCAGCGCATGCAATATCTGAATCTTGTAAGGATGATGTACAATTAAATGATGAAGGGATAGGCAACGAATAGTGGCAACGGATAAATGTGAAAGGGAGCAAACAAGTGATTTGCAAAGTATTCAAGAGGCAACGCTATCTCATGTTACTCATGGCCATATTGTGTTGTTGGATGTCAATGGTGTTCTGCTTCATCGACAAAGGCCCGAGGATAGAAAAACAGAAATCAAACAAGGAGATTTCATTCCTTGTCATGGTAAATTTCGATATGATATTATTTTTCGTCCAGGGTTGGATCGTCTCTTTCAAAAGCTTAAGGAGATGGGTGCGCTTGTGGGGATTTGGTCATGCATGCAGATTCATAACTTAACACCGCTGTTGAGTTTACTTAAGAAACATTGTAGTGTTGCAGAAGAGGTGATTCGTAAAGATTGGATTTTTGACCAGCGAATGTGTTATAAACCTCTCGAATTTCACAATATAAGAAAGGAAAGCAAGCCATACTTCTTCAAGAATGAAAGAATAATTGGGACTCATGGGGAGATCAGTCGCTTAAGGATAACGAAGAATGCACATATCTTAGTAGTAGACGACTCTCCTCAGAAGGCTATGCTCAACCAAAACATTGCTTGTATTCATCCAATCACTTTCGATCCATATTCTGATATCGATATCATGGATGAGCTAGTGAACTACTTGGATACGTGCCTCAGAAAGAAGAATCTCGAAAATTTTTGTGAGCAGTATCCACCGTATCATACATTTCCTGAAGCTTTTCTTTCTCGTGATATTGAATTTTATAAAATGAAGGATAGCAACCGGGCGCTTTATAATATTATTCTTAAGGAACGTCAGTTTTTAGATGAGCCTTTATGCAGACCTTCTTATACATCTTATGTATTAACAAGGATGGCAACTCCCAATTGCATTCGTGAGAGTGTTAAGTGGTGGCAACAACATCAAGATATTGACCAAAATGATTTGATTAATCCGGAGAGTGATGATTTAGACAAAATGAAAAGATTTCTTTGTATGATAGAAAGAAAGTATTTATAAAAAAATTAACATGTTGATAAGAAAATGATTTCATTTGTAATTATGTTTGATAGTATTTCTTCATTATTGTAAACTATTTTTAGAATAATATGAATATTCTAAGATATTTTAGGAATATTCCTTACTAAGTAAGGTTATTGAAGGATTAATTAATTAATTAATTAATATTTAAGGCTTAATTACATATTAATTAAATGATTAATTAATAATTAAAACTTAAGTATTAATTAGTAATTTATTTTATATTCCCATTTTCACGTATCATGCCCACTTTAGTTACAACGTGCATATTAGGATTCTTTGCAAAGTATAGCTTGTCAAAATAAGGGTTAGGGACACCCCTAGGGTTGACCTAACCCTAGGGTTGCCCTAACCACACGCCCTAACCCCCCCCTAGGGGTTAGGTTTAGGTTAGGTTAGGACAACTCATTTTCTCTAAGGGCTAGCATTTTCGTGCCAGCCCACTTACTCACTTAGGAAAACAGGGGGGTCATATAAATAAGGTAGAGTATATGTAGTGAGGCTTCCTGGGTTCAAAAGAGAGCTCGTTAACCTCCTACCGGTGCAAGCTAAGCTTGTGTCGTTAAGGCACAACCCTCTGTTGTGCCACCCTAACTTCCACACGACAAGGGTACGTCCCACCTTTGGGTTAGACTATCTTTATCATTGGCAAGATCACGCCTTTGTGACGTGGGTACATTACTTCTAAGGAGTTGGTCAGATTCCTTGGCCCGAAAACCTACTCGCATGCTCAAAAAGGCATTGCCCGAGTTCACGTTCCGCAGAACTAGTGTTGAGGCCTTGCTCCGGCCGCCTCAACCACGCCAAGCTAGGAACGATACCTGTAGCTTGGCTAGTCCATGTGTCATGATTCACAAGGTGAGCCTCATTTTTGGACTTGGTCAGCTAAGGGCTTAAGTTCCTAAGGGTTGAGTTCCTAACACGGTTACTTTACCAGATTCCGTGGATTTCCAGAGAGGGGATTCCAGGGTTGGCACATGGCAAGCCGCCTTTGTAGTACCAGGTAAACACTTTGATAATTAGTATCGGAGCGAGTTCTCTGTGGTCAGTAGGACTGCCTTGAGTCATAGGGTGTTTCAGTGTTTAGATAACTCTAAATTCTTGATATACTCTATCGCTTTTGATTAACATGTCTGTATTCTACTCAAAGAGTTTGATCCTGCGAGTTGTCAAACTTCGGAGAACACTTGCTTAGTGAGTCCGCGTGAGATTCTAGGTATGTCCAAAGTCTTATGCTAGTTCAAGCTTATGTTGTGGGGTACAACCTGTGCAGGGTGTTTCCAACTTTGCATTGGAATATTCCAAGCATATTTTCCAAGTGTTGAAACTAGGGTTCAATACGATGAGCAAAAGAAAACAACCAGAGCCTGAAGCAGAGAGGGCTGTCGTAGAGGCTCAAAATGAGGAGATGGATGAGGCTGATCCAGGTTGACCCCCTAGAGTTAGACAACAACCTAGTTGCAAGAAATAATGATGAATGCCCTAAACGAACTTCGAGGGGACGTTTTGGGGTTAAATGACTGAATCAATAATGTTGCCGTTCGGATTCCGATGAATACTGCAGTGCCAGATGTTCCGCAACAAGACACACGGAAAAAGAAGAAGAAGCATGACTCAGAGTCAGGTTCCTCTGAATCAGATTCTTCGGCGGAAGTAGGGGGTGGAGGTCCCAGTAAATTCAAACTAGTAAAGCCATCAGATTTCATGGGTTCAAAGGATTACAAGGTTTTGGATGACTGGCTGTATGATATGGAAAGCTATTTCGAGGCTGCTTCCATGAGAAAGACAGAAAAGGTTGCATGTGCCAAGTTTTAAAGGAGAAGCTAAGACTTGGTGCGGATTGTTGAAGGGCGAACATGGATATCGAAACAGCTGGAAACACATGAAAAGGGAGATCAAAAAGCAGTATATGCTGGATGATTTCGGTTTGCAATTGCGTGCTGACCTGGCACTTTGTTAACAGGGAGTTCGGGAAGTTCAATGGACCACGTTTATCGATCGAAAGTGTACGGCGATTGGTGCCAAATATGAGTGATGATGAAGTTTGAAGTTGCTTCATGGCTAGCTTGAATGAGAAGACGCGAAAGGAAATCTTAAGGTACAAGCCAACAAGCTATCGGGAATGTCAAGAGGCAGCTCAAAAGGTTGCTTATGGCATGTCGTTAGAGGACTTGTACAAAGGGGAGGAAGCAAAACCTAAATCAAGGAGGTTTCCTTCAAAGTCTGGGTTCAGAAGGTTTGATAAGCAACCAAATCAATCACCATCGAATTGAAATACAGTCCCTTTGTCAGTTTCTAAAGTTTTTGGATACATCAAGACCCATCGGATTTTGGAAACTGTTAGCGTTACCACCACCTCAGTAGGCCAAAGGCTCGCTCCAAGTCTGCTCCTCGCAACCGCAGGCGAGTTCGTAGATGTCACAATTGTAACGAGCCTGGTCATTTCGCTAAAGAATGTCGGGCACCTTCACAACACATCGGGTCCATTTCAAGGCAATGGTAGGAGAGGAAGTTGCTGAACCAGAAACACTTAAAGATCCAAAAGATGAGACAAAAGAGGTAATTGTTGCCAGACACAACCTGCCTTATTTGCTATTCAAGACAAAATTGACCCTTTGCTATATTTGATAGGAAGGATACGAGGGGACCGAGTCCAAATGATGATCGATATTAAAGCAACATACAACTTCATATCGACTAGTTTAGCTCGTCAATTGAATTTGGATGTAATAAAGATGTGTAAATAAAGATCAATTTTGGCAAAGGTTCTTAAAATACTAATAATATAGCAAGGGCAGTTACTATCCAAATCAAAGATTGAAAGGCTAAGCTAGACTTAGTTGTCTTGAATATGACGGGGTTGACTTTGTTTTGGGTATGGAATGTTCCATAAACATGTCGAAATGAAGGTTTCGGAGATAATCGAATCACGCTTGTAGCTGATAAAGAGGACATTAGAAAAACAACGCTCAAAATGAAAACGCTAACTAATAAGGATTGAAATCCTATGTTTCTTACCTTAACTCAGTTGTGTAAGGTGGTTAAACATCGGAACGTGTATTTCTTGCAATGGTTTTGGATACTATTGGATTAAAATTGGAGATGGTCAAGAATTTTTCCTGAACCTATTTGGAAGTCTTGAACATGTTAAACTGCCGCCCGAGTTACCTCCACATCGAGCTGTGAACCACAGGATGAGAGATTTTGCCAAGTTCGTCTCCACCAGCAGAGCCCCATATCGATTGAATCCTCAAGAGTTAGTAGAATTGAAGAGACAACTGATAGAATTGATTAGTTAAGGACACATTCGACCTAGTCAATCACCGATGGTGCACCTATCTGTTTAATGAAAAAGGATGGTATGATGCAAATGTGTGTGGATTTTGAGCGCTGAATGCGATAACTATCAAAAATAAATATTCTCTTCCATGAGTGGATGGCTTATTTGATAGGTTATCGAAAGCAAAGTATTTTTCAAGAATATACTTAAGGTCTGGGTACCATCAGATCGGGTAGCAGAGAAGACATTGAGAAGACTACTTTTCGAACGCGTTATGATCATTTTGAGTTTCTAGTCTTGCCATTCGGATGTGCAATGCTCCAGCAATGTTTTGCACAATGATGGATGTGTTTAGAGACTATTAGACGAATTCGTAGTGGTGTATATGATGACATCTAGTTTTCAGTTCGACAATTGAGGAACGTGTGGAACACTTAGAAAGAGTGTTCAGAGGTTGAGGGAGAACTAGTTGTATGCTAAAGAAAGCAAGTGCGCATTTGGTCAAACCAAGATAGACTTCTTGGCACTCGATCTCATGTGGGAAGGTTTCGATGGCCAAAGAAAATTCAAGCTATACCGAGTGGACAACTTTGAAAGACGTGCATGAAGTTAGATCATTTCTTAGTCTAACAGGGTATTACCTGAAGATTATAAAAGGTTACTCAGAGATAGCGGCCCATTGACAGATCTTACGAAAAAACATTCCATGGCATTGGACTCCGGAGTGCCAACGTGCATTTGTCAAACTCAAAGAGGCTATCTCTTTTGAGCCAGTTTTGCAGTTGCCCATCTTGAAGATTCCTTTTGAAGTAGAATGTGACGCTTCCGACTTTGCAATTGGTGGATTGCAACAGAAAGGACATCCAGTGTCCTTTTTCTCGAAAAAGTTAGATGCCGTGCAAACTCGATGGCCACTCACAAAGGAGATGTATGCTATTGTTACTTCCTTGGAGTGATGCACGTTGTAACTAAAGTGGGCATGATACGTGAAAATGGGAATAAAAATAAATACTAATTAATACTTAAGTTTTAATTATTAATTAATCATTTAATTAATATGTAATTAAGCCTTAAATATTAATTAATTAATTAATTAATCCTTCAATAACCTTACTTAGTAAGGAATATTCCTAAAATATCTTAGAATATTCATATTATTCTAAAAATAGTTTACAATAATGAAGAAATACTATCAAACATAATTACAAATGAAATCATTTTCTTATCAACATGTTAATTTTTTTATAAATACTTTCTTTCTATCATACAAAGAAATCTTTTCATTTTGTCTAAATCATCACTCTCCGGATTAATCAAATCATTTTGGTCAATATCTTGATGTTGTTGCCACCACTTAACACTCTCACGAATGCAATTGGGAGTTGCCATCCTTGTTAATACATAAGATGTGATAAGAGAAGGTCTGCATAAAGGCTCATCTAAAAACTGACGTTCCTTAAGAATAATATTATAAAGCGCCCGGTTGCTATCCTTCATTTTATAAAATTCAATATCACGAGAAAGAAAAGCTTCAGGAAATGTATGATACGGTGGATACTGCTCACAAAAATTTTCGAGATTCTTCTTTCTGAGGCACGTATCCAAGTAGTTCACTAGCTCATCCATGATATCGATATCAGAATATGGATCGAAAGTGATTGGATGAATACAAGCAATGTTTTGGTTGAGCATAGCCTTCTGAGGAGAGTCGTCTACTACTAAGATATGTGCATTCTTCGTTATCCTTAAGCGACTGATCTCCCCATGAGTCCCAATTATTCTTTCATTCTTGAAGAAGTATGGCTTGCTTTCCTTTCTTATATTGTGAAATTCGAGAGGTTTATGACACATTCGCTGGTCAAAAATCCAATCTTTACGAATCACCTCTTCTGCAACACTACAATGTTTCTTAAGTAAACTCAACAGCGGTGTTAAGTTATGAATCTGCATGCATGACCAAATCCCCACAAGCGCACCCATCTCCTTAAGCTTTTGAAAGAGACGATCCAACCCTGGACGAAAAATAATATCATATCGAAATTTACCATGACAAGGAATGAAATCTCCTTGTTTGATTTCTGTTTTTCTATCCTCGGGCCTTTGTCGATGAAGCAGAACACCATTGACATCCAACAACACAATATGGCCATGAGTAACATGAGATAGCGTTGCCTCTTGAATACTTTGCAAATCACTTGTTTGCTCCCTTTCACATTTATCCGTTGCCACTATTTCGTTGCCTATCCCTTCATCATTTAATTGTACATCATCCTTACAAGATTCAGATATTGCATGCGCTGAAGAAATTGATTTCGGAACTGAAGCCAATAAAAATGATGATGCAAAAACTGAAGTGGCCCCCATGGTAACGATGTTTTGAGCTGCATTATTATCCATTTCCTGCATGAACTCTGTCATTCTGACATGTGGCACAAGAAATTGTCGCCAAACCCCTCTCTTACCTCATGGCAATGCTGAAAATCCATGTTCTCAATTATTTCATTACATCTGCAAAATGATAATTAGCTGACCTTAAAATTATCAAGGTATATTATTTACCTTGTTAATGTGTGACCCATGTTTGAACTAAAAGCTTCATTAATCCTTGAGAATTTATTTTCTGTACAAATATAAAAGAAATATACAAAAATGCCTTATGTTACACTCATTTACAACTATTCATCACTCTATCAATTCATTATCAATTCTTCTTCGCTATTACCTTCTGAATGAGGCGAAGAAGGTCTAAGCCGCTTGTGAGATGGTTCAAGATCTTCTGCATCTTCTATTGATGTTTCCATGGGTCCTGGAGTGTGCGAATGTTCTGTACTCCTCGAGATAACTTCCGGTCTAATATCTGATTGATGTTCGTTCTCAGACTCCGAGATTGAACCAGATTCACCTTCAGAGCTATCGCACTTATCTGGAGGGAACTTTCTCAAATACGCCTTTATGGATCGTTGGGGTACTCAGTTGAGACCCAATCTATCCACTTGTTCAGGTCCTCAACCATGGTCTTATCCTTCTCAACGGCAAACACACATGTATGCCGAAGGTAACACTCCTTCAAGACGGACCCCCTAGTGCAGTAGTCAAAAACCCACGCATCACTGTGAGGACCCCTGATCAAGTTGACGATGCTCCGTGCCGCTTGACTTGTAATGTTTGGATAACGTACATTGCCGAATACGTCACTCATACCTATCGGTGTATCGGATGGAGGTTCAGGGCCGTTGGAGTGCAAACAGATGCCTGGCCAGTCATTTGGAAGCTTGAAATTGTTTGGCGCATTCCTAACAACCAAGTGAACAACAGTATCAATGCACTTGGGATTAGCATCGTTCATATAAAATCCTGTCCAACGATGTCTATTCTTCTTGGCGAAGGCGAAGGCAAAAGTATCGGTGACATGAGCAAGAATCAAGAAATAAATACCTGAAAAAGTAGGTATCAGTGAAGAGCGCAAGCATGAATTCAATAATAAATACCTTCTATGTATATGCTTGCACGGCTAAGTTTCTCCACCAGATCCTCTAGTGCCCTATCTGTCGAAAGATTTTTTGACACCCGCCGATCCATCACGAACAATTGAAACGGTTTCCTACAAGCAGTGATGTTACCCCATAAAGTCTCCGAATCTAACAACAAACATCTGTAGGGCTTGTCGTGATTCGTAGCATCCTCCTTTATAAGGTTCAATTCGGTTCTCCGCTGCTGAAGGACTGCCATAAGAGAAGGCGTCATCCCAATGTTCTCCTTTTTGGCGTTGGCGTGCAATAGATTCTTGCCTAGATCTTCCGATTGGTTCACCCATTCGACAAGCATATCATCGTTCGTCACATGCAAATATTTGCTAACCTCTTCATATGTTGAAGTCGAGGTCCAACCCAGTTTGTGGCAGTGTATTCCCAACCACTCCTTGAAATGCCTGACCGTCTTCAACTCCATTGCCTTGAGATGAAAAGGAGAGGTTGGGCTGCTGTTATTAATTTGTAGTTTGCCATCGATCACCAAATCAGCCAAGACTTCCATCTCCTCCATCGTTGTTCCATTTAAAGGCTTCAACCATGTGAGCTTGAAATCGTTGTCTACATCCTTTGTAGATTGAACAGACTTAGCCTTCGGCGTCTTACTGGGTTTCTTTGCAGACTTTTCTGAGGGCTCCCCTTCACTTGTCTGCTTCTTCTTCAGTGTTCCTTTTGAAAAGGATTCCATAATCCCCAACCATTTGGCAAAGATCCTATCTTCGGGGCAAGAAATCAACATCATCAGAAATGATGTTTCCTTCCCGCCCACCTGGGCAAAATCAACTGCTGCAATTTCTTCAACTCTCTGAGGAAAAAGACAGATTAATATACCGGCGAGATAAATCCCGCCCAAACAATTTGCTTACCCGGTATTCCGCAGATTGTGTATTCCCTGCGGTAGCTCTTTGTGGTCGCTGAAGAGATTCCCACACGGCTCGCGTGTGTTTAAACTTCTCCCATATTTTGCTGTTGTAGTGGTTGGTGTCGGCAGCGTCCCATTCCGCCGATAACTTATGGTACTGCTCGATTGTGAGATTCGGCTTAGCTAAAAACGCCGATCTTTTTGTCAGCTTCTCACGGGTATGCTCGGAAAGTTTTGTTGCCATCGTTCCTTTGTTGTGTTCATCGAGAAGTCGTTGGGCTGCCGTTATTGTGTGCTGGCCACTAATGATGTAGTACTTGATAGATCTTTTTTCTCCGTCTGAATCTTCATGAGTTGTTCTGGTGTTGTGATCCAGACTTTGTCAGCACCCTTCCTTCTTTCATAGTATGGACACAAAACAGCATTATGTGGAACGGTATAAGAATTGTCGTCCTTCATCTTCTCCATGAGCTCAGCTACACGTTCCTGGTTGAGTGGCCTGTAATTGAAGTTTGGGTTGACGCTGCAATATTTAACCCTACAAGGATAAATCTTATCATCCAACATCATTTCCTTGTGACTTATTGCAGCATGAGATGCCACAGGTGCAGCTGACAAAACGATTGATGATTTTCTTTTGCGATCCGAATCAACATGTGTGATCCCCGACTGCAGCTGTTCTAGTGTTCTCGGCACACTCCCAGCTCCCGAAGCTTCCTAAGCAAATTGAACGTGATCTGTAGAGAACCTGAGACCGAGCCACCTTCTCAATCTCCCTTATGATGTCGCTGTGTTCTTCTTCAATGTGAAGAGGGAAGATTGCTCCACTTGCTGATTTTCTGTATTGTGAAGCAATATCTCCTGACAATACACCTACTCGATGAGTCTGAAGATCTTCGAAGTAGACATCCAGATGGATCCCCTCCATAGATGGGCTTTCGTTGAGTTGAAGAAGAACTCCAAGGTCAACATCATTAGTGAACACGTGAACGTCATTATCCACAAGTCGACAAAACCACCCGAGATTAATGTTGTAACTGACGACCTCTGGATCCGAGAACGTGACATTGGATGGAACAAGGCATATCTGTCGAGCATCGTCCAATCTGGGTTCGCAGCCTGCTTTCGGGTGCTTGACTAGCGAATCTACTTTCCATTGTTTTGCTTGTCCATGAGATGTGACAGAGGTTAATTTGACAGCAAGCCATGGTTGCTCCAATGCGCTTCCCATTTATCTTAAAATATGGCCAAGTTGATTCCAGAATCCCCCTGCCCATCTCTTCTCCTGCTCTTGTCTTTAATGTCACCTCAATTCCACATCTGAATACAAAAATGATTAGTTCAAGTATCCGAGTATAACAGATTTTATTTTAATTCTTACCCAGAATTTGACGACGACTCCATACTAATGACTCGATCTCCTTGTTTGATCAAATCGTCCTTCTGCAAAATAATACACTATAAATAAAATATAAAAACGCACACACACTTGTATAAACCCGAATATACAAAAATAATACACAGAGAGAAGTAGACGTAATTAACTGTCCGAAGCTCACATTTGTGTTAGTGCAAAAGAAAGATAACATTTCGTTTTAGAACCACCACAAATGTGAGCTCTGGACAGTTTTACATAGATTCCTAGCTTTTACTCGAAATATTATGATAAGATGATAAAAGTAAATAAAATGAGATATGCAACTTATATATACTAATACACATATATATTCACATGGAAGGTGCGGCGGGATTAATCTCGCCACCCCTTCAATGCCTCCTGAAAGAGTGGGCGGGATTAATCTCGCCACCTTTCTGGAGGCCTTGAACGGGAGTGCGGAATTAATCTTGCCACCCTTCTCGGTCTCAGAGAGAACTGGGCAGGATTTATTTCTCACACCCCTTCAGTGACTCCAGAAAGGAGGCGGGATTAATCTCGCCCACCATGTAAGGATGGTTAAATGAATTCCCACCCTTCCCAGTTCTCCATTGGTATGTTGAAACCTTCTACGTCTCAGACAGAAACGTTTGGGATTGGTCCGACTCACCAATGGAGAAAAAGGAAGGGTGGCGGATTCATTCTCCAACAGGCATTGAAGACTCGGCGGGATTAATCCCGCCGCCCAGGGCCTTCACTCGGTCCCTATGCGGCGGGATTAATCCCGCCGGACGCCAATTCCCTGCGCGGAATCGGGCGGGATTAATCCCGCCGCCTAGGCACTTCAGAGGCCAATGGCGGCGGGATAATCCCGCCCGATTCCGAGCAGGGAATTGGCGTCCGGCGGGATTAATCCCGCCTCCCAGGCCCTTCACTCGGGCCTTAGTCGGCGGGATTAATCCCGCCGAATGCCCTGTGCGAAATCTTGCGGGATTAATCCCGCCGCCTAGGCCCTTCAGGCAGGCCAATGGCGGCGGGATAAATCCCGCCCGATTCCGCGCAGGGCATGCGTACGCGGCGGGATTAATCCCGCCCACCATGTAAGGGATGGTGAAATTAATCCCACCACCCTTCTCGTTCCCTCCATTGGTATTTTGTAAACCTTCTCCGTCTCAGACAGAGTTAGTCGGGATTGATTCAACATACCAATGGGGTAATGAAGGTTCGGAGATTAATCTCGCCACCGGGTAATGAAGGTTCGGAGGCTAATCCCGCCGCCCTCTCGTAAATCATGCGCTCACACATATATATTGGCTGCGGCATTTTTGAACAGGGATGGGTGGGGGCGGGATTAATCCCGCCGCCCAGGGAATTCACGCAGGGACTGACGGCGGGATTAATCCCGCCGCCCTCCGCGAAGGGCATGAGCGTGGGGCCGGATTAATCCCGCGTTCATGTCCTGCGTGAATTCCCTGGGCGGCGGGATTAATCCCGCCGCTCTACGACAAACCGAAGAGCGGCGGGATTAATCCCGCCGCCCATGGCCTGCGTGAGGGGCCTCGGCGGCGGGATTAATCCCGCGCCCATCCCTGTAAATGCCCTGCGCGGAATCCGGCGGGATTAATCCCGCCCATTAGAACCTTCACACAGGCCATTGCCGGCGAGATAAATCCCGCCGCATTCCGCGCAGGGCATGGAGCGGCGGGATTAATCCCGCCGCCGAGGCCCCTCACGCAGGCCATGGGCGGCGGGATTAATCCCGCCGCTCTTCGGTTTGTCGTAGAGCGGCGGGATTAATCCCGCCGCCCATAGCCTGCGTGAAGGGCCTCGGCGGCGGGATTAATCCCGCCGCTCACCCATGCCAACCTAGCGGCGGGATTAATCCCGCCGCCGAGGCTATAAACCTATAGCGGCGGGATTAATCCCGCCGCTCGAGGGGCTTAGCGAGATAAAAACACACACATATATATATGTGTGTGTGTATATATATATATATATGTATGTATGTATGTATGTATAGGAGTGTACGTGTGTGTGCAAGAGATAGATAAATAAATAAAATTATACAGTACTGGTACACCTAATATATGTGTGTACATAGGTATATATATGTGTGTATATGTATATCGTGTGTATGCGTGTGAGCGAAACAAATAAAATCATACAGATAAACAAACACACACACACACATATATATATACACAGGAGTGTGCGTGTGTGTGCGAAAGATAAAACTAATAAATAAATAAAATTATACAGATAAACACACACATATATATGTGTGTATATAGATATATAATCTATAGAGAAAGAGAGAGAGTCTGTGAATATATAAGCATATATATAAACTAGTGTTGTATGTATGTATATATGTATATAGGTATATATATGTGTATATGTATATTGTGTGTATGCGTGTGTGAGCGAAACAAATAAAATCATACAGATAAACAAACACACACACACACATATACATACACAGGAGTGTGCGTGTGTGTGCGAGAGATAAAACTAATAAATAAATAAAATTATACAGAAAAACACACACATATATATGTGTGTATATAGATATATAACCCATATGAATATATAAGCATATATATAAACTAGTGTGTATACTATTTGTTAATATGCATTGATTATATATATATATATATGTGTGTGTGTGTGTGTGTGTGTGTGTGTGTGTGTGTAAAGCAGTGCGCGTGTGTGTGGGAGAGATAGATCAATAAAAAAAAATTTACAGATACTGGTACACATAATATATATATATATATATATGTGTGTGTGTGTGTGTGTGTGTGTGTGTGTGTGTGTGTAAAGCAGTGCGCGTGTGTGTGGGAGAGATAGATCAATAAAAAAAAATTTACAGATACTGGTACACATAATATATATATATTATATATATATATATATATATATATGTGTGTGTGTGTGTGTGTGTGTGTGTGTAAAGCAAGATCAATAAAAAAAAATTTACAGATACTGGTACACATAATATATGTATGTATATATGTATATAGGTATATATATATAATGTGTATATGTATATCGTGTGTATGCGTGTGTGAGCGAAACAAATAAAATCATACAGATAAACAAACACACACCCACACACACATATACATACACAGGAGTGTGCGTGTGTGTGCGAGAGATAAAACTAATAAATAAAATTATACGCACACTCCTATACATATATACATACATACACACACACACACACACACAGATCTCACCTGTGTGCACAGCCGCCGCCGCGATTTCACAGCCGCCGCCTCTTGAAACCCTAAGAATATACCTAAACCCTAAAGGAATTAAATATATATATCAACCCTAATAGAATAATTCCTTCTGAGAATATACTTAAACCCTAAAAAGAATAAAATATAGATTCGCCCTAAATGAATATTCTTTCATTATATTATTAGCGCGTGCGTGTGCGTGGGTGTATCACATACACCTCAAAAATATAAATCATGCAGGGATTTAACATGTGTGTGTCCATGAGAGTGTTAAAGTTTCATGTGTATCAATACATACATACACATTGCATATATTAATACACATAATATATACATACACACGTGTATACACACAGACATACACACATATTACATGGGTTTAGGGTTTTGGATTTAGGATGGATCATGCATGGTGTGTATGTATGAGAGAAGAGAGAGTGTTGAAAATTATTTTTGTACACATTGCATATATTAGTACACATATATACTTACACATATTATACACAGATATACATACATAGTATATGAGAGAAGAGAGACAGTACATATTATGGATCATGCATGGTGTGTATTATACACACAGACATACATACATATTAGTACATAATATTAGAGAGACCGAGTACATATTATAGATCATGCATGGTGTGTATGTTTGAGAGAAGAGAGACAGTACATATTAACATGGATCATGCATGGTGTGTATGTATGAGAGAAGACAGAAAGTACACATATATACATACAGAGTACACATATATACATGCACACGTGTATACACACAGACATACATACATATTACATGAGTAAATTCATTGTGTTACATATTAGGGTTTAGGGTTTAGGGTTTAGGGTTTGCTCCCAACAAGCTTAATATAAATATTACACATGTAAATTCAATGTGTTACATACAGTACACACATATTGAGTACATATATCATACATGCGTTGAACATGATGTTTTCAATAAAGAAGCAACTATTTCTTCAGTTTGGTTTAGGGTTGTGCATGTGTGTGCATATGTGTTTTTGTAAGTTCTTGTAATGCGTGTGTAAATTTATGATTGTGTTTATATATGTGTGCAAAACAAACATCGAATAATTAAGAAAATAAAATTAATAAACACACTAGGAACATATTTTAAATTATACATAATAATATATGATTTTATCTAATATATAGCCATATATAGTTTTAATAATATATATTAATTTAATATTGATAAAAAGGTTTAACATTGAAATATTCTTGAAATAATAAGAAATTAATTGAGAAAATCCCATTAATATATACAAATGTAAATTAAGTACTCAAATAATTAACTAAATTAATTATCATAATCATGTTTAATATTGGAATATTCTTGGAATAATAAGAAAATAATAAAGAATATCCCATTAATATAAAGAAGATTAATTACTCAAGTAATTAAGGAAATGATATTAATATATATATTATTAAAACTATATATGACTATATATTAGATAAAATGATGTATTATTATGTATAATTTAAAATATGTTCATAGTGTGTATTAATTTAATATTGATAATAAGGTTTAACACATGAATATTCTTGAAATAATAACAAATTAATTGAGAAAATCCCATTAATATATACAAATGTAGAATAATTACTGTAATAATTAAGAACAAGACTAATTTAATTATGATAATCAAGGTTTAATATTAGAATATTCTTCAAATAATTAATAAAATATTAAAGAATATCCCATTGATACTAGGAAATGAAAACTAAATACTCGAGTAATTAAGAAAATAATAATAATAAACAGACTATGAATATATTTTAAATGATACATAATAATATATCAATTTATTTATTGTATAAGTATATATTTATATATATATATATAATATAAATATACTTGAATACTAAGAATGTAGAATATAGTCTAAAATTTCGTAATATTAAACAGCTTGAATCACTTGAATAACATTAAATGCAATTTTAAAATACTCATTGGAACTGGAGAGTATATATGTCAGAGTGTCGGATATTTGTGTCAACTCATCTTAAATTTTATTTTCTGTTCTTTTTAAAAATTTGAATTTCTGACATATGTATTGTCGGTCTGACATGTAAATTTGAAAATGCATTTAATTTCCCACTCAAATTCAGATCTGGTTCTTTCTCCGGCAAGGGTTTCTTCATTTCTGTATTTTTCACTCTTTAGATCTTCTTTTTTTCTTCATAGTGATCATCTCAGGAGCGAGATTAAATTGGGTGCTATTCTTTATAGGAAAGCACGGCGCCTTCAGTGCTGTTTACAAGTAAGTATTATAAACAAATTTAAAAATACTTATTAAGATTCACTCTCTTACATTCTCTCTTAAAATTACAATTTAGGGGTTTAGAAATGCATTAGGATTATAATATATTCCGTTAGGGATTTATCACGTTTAAATATCCTTTTAACTTAATATTCTAGGTTAACCGGGGCGGCGGATTAATCCGGCCATTTCTTTTTCGCCTCTTTGAAGAAGTGGGGATTAATCCCGCCACCATCTCCCGGACAATGCTTCTCCGCACTGAAAAAGAGTGACGGGATTAATCCCGTCGATAACCTTCTCAACTGATGAAGAGTTACCAGAATTTATTAGAAAGAGTTGTCGGCGGGATTAATCCCGCCAACCATTTTAGGAGGCAGGGAAGGGGTGGCGGATTAATCTCGCCACCACTTCCCTGTTTTAAAGATTTGGGGACAGGATTTATCCCGAGATCTCTTTGAAATCATAGTTTTGGAGAGAGTTATGTGCGGGTTTAATCCCGCCACCCATTCCCTCGTAAGAATTGTGGGCGGGATTAATCCCGCCTTGGACTCCCTCCGACAAGGAAGAGCCGGCGGGATTAATCCCGCCGCCTCTTCTCCGACGAGGAAGGGAGTCCGGCGGGATTAATCCCGCCGACTCTCTCCGGCGAGATGAGTCGGCGGGATTAATCCCGCCGGACTCCCTTCCTCGTCGGAGAGAGTCGGCGGATTAATCCCGCCGGATTCCCCCGAGGAGGAGGGATTAATCCCGCCGGCTCTTCTTGTCGGAGGGAGTCCAAGGCGGGATTAATCCCGCCGACTCTCTCCGAAGGGGTTGAGTCGGCGGTGGGATTAATCCCGCTGACCGTTCCTCGTCGGAGGGATTCGTGGCGGGATTAATCCCGCCCATCAGTTGTATTAATCAAACATGAGATATTATCTTTAAACTAATTATGTATTATTGCATATGCATATTATTAAGTAACCGTAATTTGATTTTAAAAATATTGCATAAACAGATATCATAAATAATACAATTATTTATGTGCAGGACAATATGTTTAATACTGGAGATAAAGTATGTCTCTTCGGAACAACGAGATAGTTGGCACTGGAACTGTGGAAGTTCGAGATAATAATGCATCATGTCACAATATTTCCCAAGGATCTTGTGTGTACGTATGGGTGAACACCATTTACAAGCATGTTGAGGTTCTGGGAATGGAATTTGAGGAGGGTTCTCCTGTATTGTGGAATTTGGATGAAGTCAAGGCTGACACAAAATATGCAAAGTCACAAACAAATAGTAGCACGAGTTTACCAGATGATGGCTTGCCTGCTGTAATGGATGAGGTGATTCTCTTTCTTCGTGAGATTGAAGTCGGAAGAGGCATCATCACAGCTATAAATCCAATGGAAAGTGTCAGAAGAGAAACTAGGGTCCGACTTCGTGGGTGTAGTTGTGACAGAGGTTTCACCTAATGGCACATTGTATCCTGAATCCCTCGTGAGGTGGCGAACATCTGAATTAAGACGGCAAGATGGTTCAACATATTCTGGGTTGGATTTCAATAATAACAACCCGGAAGAACAACTCATATTTGAAGAGGTTCCTTGCATTGGTCCTATTGTAAGAAAAAGGCGATTCATGGGTTGTAGATCTTCCCCTACAAGTTTCAGCAAGAGGTAAAGATGGATCCTACATCTTCCGAAAGTGTTACGAGCATTTCCACATTGACTGTTGCAAGAAGAAGTGTTGTCAGATGGCAGACCGGAATGAAATTACCCAATGTAGACATGTCTTTCGTATGCTCACCCAAAAGCAAAGGCATGAGTTTGTATATGCTGCACTAACTGGGTGTATTGATGGAATGGCCTCGGACACAGGTTATCAGAGTACATCCATGGTATTTAATAAGGTGGCCATCTGCTTCAAAGCTTGGTACAGTATATACGGGATCCCAAAGACCACGTTCTACCGTCGGAGGGATGAGTGGCTAGATGGAGCGCGAACCTCAGTTCATGGGAACACTGGCTTGGTCAAAACCCGCTCTCACATCATGGCAGCCATAGAGATACTCAAGGCTTTTGTGGAAGCAAATGCAGACAGGATGCCTCACAAATGTCGGACCACAAATGCAGGGGTCAGGGAAAATCTCAAGTTTTACCTTCAATCTACACTCAATGAAACTGTGTGAACATGTGAACAAGTGCCTCAGTTTGATGGGGCTCCAAGCAATCTGCACTGGTACCTTCAACAACATATGGAATACTCATTTAAGGATGTGGAGATTGCAAAACACTCTAGCTTTTCTAAGTGTGACACTTGTACATCATTGAAGGCTGCAGAGGCTTGTGCAAAAACCTTGGTGGAGATCACTACCATTCAAAGGAAGATGGAGGCCCACATGATTGCACAACAACTTGTCGGTCTCAGTACTATGCACACCGCATGCTTTCTGTATCACGCCCATCAGAGTACCTGTGCTTGATCCATGACAAGATGGATCATTCAAAGACCAGCATTCCAAAGCTCTTTGCAACACCAAAGTGCCTTGGAAATGTCATGAAACTTCCGATTTCTTTAACAGGTGTGCTAACACATGGACACGGTTGTGAGTCATATGGACACTTTTCACTTCCACATTGGTCTAGCGACTCCAATTTCACTATTGGGTCGTTAGCCATGTGTTTCAGAAACCTTGAAGCCCACTCACAGACAAGTCCTATCAGTGATCTCAAAGTGAAGAAACAACACCTTCAACCTTTACATAATGCTCTCATGAACACGTCTGCACTTGAGGCTACTTGGGAATATGAGAGGCATTGTCAGCAACCTGCACAAAAAACAGATGGCCCTGTTGAGAGTTCAGGTTCAGTGGAGGGATCTAGCTCAAATAGTGTACATGTGTCCTCAACATCAAATAAGCTTCCTCGTCATTTGCTTTTACAGATGGATAATTGTGCAGGCGAGAACAAAAATAGGTAAATCATTTTACTTAAGGGTTTCTCAAGCTCATACTTACTTTTATTTTCTAGATATGTGCTAGCATACTTGTCAATGCTTGTTGCCAAAGGTGTGTTTGAAACAATCACGCTCAGTTTCCTTATGGTTGGTCACACTCATGAAAGATATTGATGCGTTCTTCAGCAAGGTCTCCAACTCTACAAAAAGGACAAGTGCACTTACCTTACCGCATATGATGAATCTTTTTGAAAATTGCATCTCCAAAAAAAGTTGTGCTTTGCTTGTGACTGAGGTGCCAGACTTCAAAAAATTTCTCAAGGAGTATATAAAAGAAGAGAGTGATTCTTTAGTTGGTCACCTTTGCCGCTACAATTCTTTTTCTTCATACGAGATGGTATACCTATTATGCAGTACAAGTTACAGCCATCAGAGCAGGAGTGGTTACCGAAAGAGGGCTTAATGCTCTTCAAAAGTGGAGAGGATGGAAAGCCACTTCTCCCAGAAGGACAACCAGACCCTATTCCATTGAGTGCCCAGCTCAAGGAACAAGAGGTTATTATTGATGGCATCAAAAAATATGTGGCATGGGTTCAAAAATCGATGCCAAAGAATTCTGATAAGGCAACTGGTTACTCAGAACTATATAAGCATGTGGTCAACTATTAGGAGCTGTTGTTCGAGAGTTGGAAGGGCCTACTGTCACAAGTACAGAATTGCAACACCCTTTCTAGCCTAAACAAGGTGGCGAGGAGATTAAAATGACATCACTGAGCATAGACGACATAGAAGCCAGTAGTGATGTGGAAGTGCAAACCCCACACTTTGTTGGACAAAGGAACCAAAAACCTAAAGCATACTTTGATTGCTCCAAGGATCTTCAAAAACTAATGATGGTTCTCATTACTCCAGATGCGTCATATAATCAGCCTATTTGGATGGGTCAAATTATCGACACACCTGAAGTAATCACAAAAAATAGTATTGTTAAGGTTGCATGATTCAAACCACAAAAAAGGCGACACGAGAAGGAGAGCGAAAGATATAATGGATGCCTAGAGAAAACATGGTTCTCCCAATCAAAAAATGACCCAGCATGACTAAAGAATATTCTCTTTTCAAACATATATTCTAAAGAATATTCCTTTAATATTAGAAAATGCTAAATTAAATAGCTAAAATTGCTAATTATTAGGAAATGGGACTATAGCCATGCCCATTTTAGTTACAACTTGCATATGTTTTATAAATGTTAAATCCATTCGATATGGGTGGATGTTAAGAAGCGTTGATAAAGTCACGATTAACAAAACTGCAAGGAATGTATGTTTTCTGAAGCTTAAAGCAATTACAAAATTATAAATATCATATATTTAATATTCATAATTATTATAAACTCTTTAATAATAGTACCAAATTGTATAACTTAACTATATAAATTTAAAAAATGATATGGAAGATTGATTATATTATTATAAGATTTTATATATATATTATTACTACAAATTTTTAATTAATAATGTTATATTTAAATATTAATATTTTAATAAACAACATCAATATTATATAATGTACCTCTTATGCTCTTCCTTAATTGTTATATTAGGCAATATATTTATAATTTAATACCTTCTACTTTTATAATGTTATTAATTTTTTGTTCAATGAATGCTATAATTTATTAAAGGTAGAATTACAAAATAGAATATTCTAAAGAATATTCTCTTTTCAACATATATTCTAAAGATATTCCTTTAATATTAGAAAATGCTAATTAAATAGCTAAAATTGCTAATTATTAGGAAATGGGACTATAGCCATGCCCCATTTTAGTTACAACTTGCATATTGGCATCATTATCTTCCAAGTCATGACACTGTGGTTTGGACAGATAGGGTAACTCTAAGGTATTTTGAAATGCAGCCAAAGCTATCGCCAAAGTATGCTAGATGCAGCAGAAGTTGGCATGATTCCAGCCTAAAATCAGACATAAGGCGGGAAAGTACAATGTGGTAGCTGATGCTCTTAGTAGGAAGGGTCATCTTCGTATTATGATAGCACCCATGTCAACTTTGATGGATGAATTTGTGACGGCGTATCCTTAAGACAAGTTTGCTAAGGAGGCTTTGAGCCTGGTGGCAAAGAGGAAACAAGTTCATCAATTACGAAGAGATGATAAATTCTAATAGGAATAGAAAGTCGAATGGATGCACTCAAACAGGCGCTTTTGCGGTACGAGATGAATTCTTTATTATAAAGAAAGAGACTCTATGTTCCAGAAGGGACATGGAGGGAGAGGCTGTTAAGAGAGCATCACGAAGTTCATCAATTACAAACAGATGATAATATTCCAGCAGGAAAAAAAAGTCGAATAGATGCACTCAAACAAGCGCATTTTGCGGTACGAGATGGAGTTCTTTATTATAAAGAAAAGAGACTCTATGTTCTAGAAGGGACATGGAAGGAGAGGCTGCTAAGAGAGCATCACAATGTTCCTTTGGAGTTTTGCGGTACGAGATGGAGTTCTTTATTATAAAGAAAAGAGACTCTATGTTCTAGAAGGGACATGGAAGGAGAGGCTGTTAAGAGCATCACAATGTTCCTTTGGAGGACATGGTGGAAGGCATAAGACATTGAAACAGGGATTCTATTGGCCGGGTATGATAGACGATGTTGCCAAGTATGTCAAGACATGCCCCACATGTCAACAAGTGGAGAGCCGATCGCAAAAACGAGCTGGGAAGTTGCAGTGTATATCGATTCTAGAGCAGCCATTTCAAAGTGTTACTTTGGACTTTATCATGGGATTGCCAAAATTTGTGGTTTTAACGCGCTCATGGTGGTAGTCGATCAGTTTTCAAAGGTTGCTCATTTCATTCCAACTATAGAGACAGTGAATGCAATTCTTCCACGAAGTCGAAAGAGTGAGTGGGCTACCAGAAACAATGATCTCAGATCGGGATCCTCGATTTACGGGCAAGTTTTGGGAACATTTTAAGCAATTTGGTACGATGCTAAGTTCAGTACAACCTACCATCCACAAACTGATGGTCAAACAAAGAGGGTGAACCGACAAGTCAAGGATTATCTTAGATGCTATGTTCAAGGTGATCAACTTGATTGGGCTGAACACTTGGATATGGCTAAGATATGTTACATAACTCGACACACACTGCGATCGGATATAGCCCGATGGAAGTGTTAACTAGGAATAAGGGTGGTATTCCTCAGAGTATGGTTTACCGAAAGACGATGTTAATCAAGTTCCCTCTGTAGCAGAATTCACTGGACAATTGTATCAGACATGAGAAGTTGCTCGTCAAGTGATGGCTATAGCATAGAAAAGGTATCATCAACAGTACGATAAACATCAACAGGATGTAGAGTATCAAGTTGGGATTGGTATTGCTGAGTACCAAAAACCTGAAGGTTCCAACGGCTCTTTCAAGGAAGTTTCTATCGCACTACATAGGTCCATACGAGGTGGTGAAGCGAGTAGGGAAAGTGGCTTATGAGTTAGATCTTCCTCTAGAGTTGGGAACAATACACAATGTTTTCATGTCAATTTGCTCGAGCCATTCCATAAGGATGAGAAACATCCGCAAAGATATAAAAACTTACGTCCGCCCCTGAGCTGGTTCATGAAGGTACAGAGTATAAAGTCAAATCCATATTGGGCAAAAGGAAGGTTTATGAACTGCGAAAACGTAAGTTTGAGTATCTCTTCAAATGGAAAGGCTATCCGGCGTGCGAATCAACATGGGAACCATTGGAGAATCTACAAAATGCGATGGAGTTGGTGAATGAGTTTGAGGCAAGGTCTCAAATTGATTAAGAAATAAAGTTATTTCTTCTTAACCTAGGGCCGACAAACAACATTAACTAAAGGCCTCCAATATAAATTCTAGTTAACTTAAATAAATTAACTAACTTGTTGTCTATGTCGGGTGACAAACTTTGCAGACATGCAAAAGGTTTTTCAAAAGACTTCTTGTCACATGTGGTACCTCCGGCAGCTAGGTTCTCGCTCAATGAATGACGGTTCTGAAGTATTTGGCTTTGCGTAATGCAGGGGGGTAATAAAACTTGTGAACTTTTGCTGACTCCGCATAGAGTGATTAGCGTTAGTTTTCAGTTAATTTTTCCTAACCTAGTCTAGTCTTGGAGTTAGACGTCAATGAGTACGTTAACATTTTCAAAGGAGGAGTGTGTCATAGTTTTTACTATGACTCGACCCTTTACTTTGGGGTTTGACTATTGTTACTTACTGGATTATGTGACGAACCCTAGATGTAGAAGAAACAGGCCTGCATAGTGCACTTGGGTATCTAGTGATGGTCCAACCGGGTGTCATTAGGTATTTGCAAGAAACTCTAGGTGAAGCTAGCACTTCCATTTATAAAAACTCTCCCCCGTTTTGACGTTTCAATTAGGGTTCTTTGCAAAGTATAGCTTATCAAAAAGATTAGGGACACCCCTAGGTTGACCTAACCCTAGGTTTGCCCTACCCCATGCCCTAAACCCCCTTCCTAGGTTAGGTTTAGGTTAGGTTAGGACAAACTCATTTTCTCTAAGGGCTGGCATTTCCATGCCAGCCCACTTACTCACTTAGGAAAACAGGGGGGCGGGTCCGTCACATAAATAAGGTAGAGTATATGTAGTGAGGCTTCCTGGGTTCAAAAGAAAGCTCGTTAACCTCCTACCAGTGCAAGCTAAGCTTGTGTCGTTAAGGCACAACCCTCTGTTGTGCGCCCTAACTTCCACACGACAGGGGTACGTCCCACCTTTGGGTTAGACTATCCTTATCATTGGCAGGATCACGCCTTTGTGACATGGGTACGTTACTTCCAAGGAGGTGGTCAAATTCTTTGGCCCAAAAACCTACTCGCACGCTCAAGAAGGCATTGCCCGAGTTCACGTTCTGCAGAACTAGTGGTTGAGGCCTTGCTCTGGCCGCCTCAACCACGCCAAGCTAGGAACGATACCTGTACTTCGGCTAGTCCACATGTCTTGATTCACAAGGTGAGCCTCGTTCATGGATTTGGTCAGCCAAGGGCTTAAGTTCCTAAGGGTTGGGTTCCTAACACGGGTTACTTTACCAGATTTCGTGGGGTTTCCAAAGAGGGGATTCTAGGGTTGGCACCTGGCAAGCCGCCTTTGTGGCACCAGGTAAAAACTTTGACAAAAGGCATCATGAAAAAGGTGAAAATCAAGATCTAGAGTGTCAAGTTCTTGATAAATATTGTCATCCGCGACATGCATGCAAAAGGGGGGTTTGACTTGCTCTTGGGCTGCCCGTGGCTCAAGGGCGCGAAGGTGCAGCATGACTGGGAGCACCATGGGGTTCAATTCCCACCAAAGGAGGATTAATATCCATTGCAACAAAGCAAGTTTGAGTCCCAACATCAGGAATACCACATGCCAGACTGGAGCAAGGGACTAGACAATGAGGAAGAGGTGGCCATACTAGACTTGTTCATCGTAGGAGATGTAGACCTCCAACAAGAAGTGCAAGAGATCACCGCAGCATACCACATGATTCGACTGGAGGCCACGAAGAAAGCCCCAGAGGTGCAGATCCCGAAGTGGCCTATTCTGTGGAAGGAACTGAGGAACTTTGCCCCACCTGCCCAAGAGGAGGAGTACAGCAACAAGCCAATGTACATGTGGAACATGATCCCCGAAGCAGCAATCAAGAAGGTCAACATAGGCACCGACGAGGAACCCGGGTTAGTGAATATCAATGCTCACATAGGATCAGAACTGAGGGAACAGATTGTTGATTGCCTCCGCAGTCACATGGAAGTATTTGCCTATACATACCATGACTAAGGGGGTACCGCCGGAGCTATGCCAGCACAAGATCAAGTTAAAACCTGACACAAGACCCAGTTGCCAATAACGATACCGCATCAACCCGAACTACGCCAGAAGGCCAAACAAGAGATTGACAAGTGGTTGGAAGCAAACTTCGTGTACCCATTAAGAACCCGGAGAGGCTATCATCGATTATCATTGTACAAAAGAAGGACGAATGACTAAGGATATGCATAGACTGTTCAGGGTTAAATTTTTATGTGGAAACACCTTTGAAACATAAAAATTTAATAGAATAAATGTTTAACAAAAGATGTCTATTCTCTGTGTGTTTTACTTCTAATATAAATTTACCATACTACTACATCTTTGTGTGTATGTTGAGAAATACCATATCATAAGTTTTGTTTATGTCCTTTATGAGTTCATGTGAAATATTTGTTTCCTTCAATAATTATATTCTTACATAATGCATGTATATTTAATTATCATATTCATATTTGAAATAGTAATCGGCATACATATTACAAACTTTATATTTAACATATACCTATTAAATTTAGAATATCCACATGAAAATTTGTGCTTACATGTATAAGATCCAACGGCTAACGCAAACATTTACAAGATCCGATAGTCATAGTTACTCATAGTTATAAAAGCTGTAGGTTTTAGTTATTATATGCGTGCTTAAATTTTGTGTTGGGTTTTAAATAGAATTTTCTATAATTGTCATCTCTTTATTTATAACATAGTAAAAATTGAGAATATTCTTTAATCAAGGTTTTGCTAGTTAATCTTGTTTAATCATCACACATCAAATAATTTAGTGCACATTCCATTGATGCATATTATATGATGACATATATGTTTTGATATATATTCAGGATTTCATACATGTGTTATTAATAAATGTTAAAATATTTAGTATGTTGATCTAATTATTTGTTATGACTATCCTTCACGAATGCCTATTAATGATTATTATTATTTTGGAAGGTAGTAAAACCTACTAAAGAAAACATGTGACTGATATTAGTTTTGACTAGTTTATAATAATCATGAATATGTTTTAGAAAAAGCTGGTCAAAAGCTAGTTTTGTAAGATACTGTATATTAATTAATATACCGTATATACGCATGTGTATATACACACATGCGTAGTGACACATGGGTGGTGATCTGGCCCCATGTGTCAGCGCCACGTGTCGCATGTGTGCCACGTGGCAGGAGGTCTCCTGTATATAAGTAGGGTTTTTGTAAACTAATACATCGGACATTTTTCATTATATATCTGCTCTTTCATTGGTGGAGAAGTTGGGTATTCCTTTCTTCCGCCTTTTCTTTTTCTTGTTTCCATGACAATGAACATGGAGACGGCTTTTAGCATTATTGCTACTGCTATTGATGCACAAACTAAGTTGTTGGAGCGTTTTGTTGAGGGTCCGTCCTCCTCTTCCCCGTCTGAGCCTCATGCCGGGGGATCTGCTTCTAGTACTCCTTCATCTTCTTCACATGCCACAAATCCGAGGGTTCGACCCCGATCTTTTTGTGGTGATCCGGAGATGATGTATACCACTGGTTTGATCATTTCCAAGTCATTGTTCGTTACCATGGTTGGGATGAGGCCCGTGCTCTCAGAGAATTCCCTACATGTTTGGAAGGTCCTGCGCTCAAGTGGTATAATGGATTGGCTGCGGAGATTCAAGCCAATAGTAATCGGTTAACGGAATGCCTCAAACGTACGTTTGGCAAAGTTGAGGATTCAGATGATGCTTTCCAACAACTGCATGCGATACGACAACATCCTGGTGAGTCTGTTATGCGGTTCAGTATTAGGTTGGGGATTTAGTTCGGCGTGCATATCCTAACATGCCTGAGCCTATTAAGCTCGGTATGTTATGGCCAACTATGCGACCCGAACTTGTTCGATTCGTTCGGGCTCTTCGTCCTACCACATTGGAGGAAGCTTTTGCACTAGCTCAACGTTTTGAGTTGGTGCCTGGTGAGGGCCGTGTTCCCCTTGGGTTACCTGCTCCTCTTGTTCAGCGTGCTGATCCAATGGAGGTTGATGCTGCTGCATATGTGCCCGCACGGCAAGCTTTTCGTGGTCGACCTCGGGCCCACCCCGTGGACCACCTCCACGAAATCGTCCTGCACCTGCTCCAGTACCTGCCCGTGGTGGTCAAAATCACGGATTCGTGACAGGAGGAATCGGAACAATGCAGGTCGACCCAATCAAGTTCATTGTTGGGCCTGTTGGGCGCCTGGACATACTTGGCGGGCATGCGATGTGTATCCTGATTGGCGTCCACCACATCCAGGCTGGCGACCATATGTTCCGGATGGTGTGCCTGTGGCGGCCATTATGTCTGATGATGAGCTTCCAGATGACGAAGCCTCTCTTGTAGATGGATCTGTTGCGGAAAACCAAGTAATCGTACGGGCGACGGAGGGATCCCGTGCGATGAAGACTTCACCTCCATGCTTTTTCGCTATGCATATCAGGGTTTGCAAGTTCCACAGATCATCCAGTTTTCACATTTTCTGCACGAGTGAACGATCTTTCAGTCACAGTGCTTTGTGGATACAGGATCCAGTATGTCTTCCATAACTTCTTCTCTAGCGCATCGGCTGTTACCCTTAAGACGTGCAGATAAGGTCTTGCACATTTTATATGGTAATGGGCAGTCTCGTGCAGTATCACAGTACACCACTTCGACTACGATGGTTTGGGTGACAATCGTAAGTTTCCCTCTGGGTCTCTTAGGGTTGTCCCTTCCCAGGTCTTTGACATTATTCTGGGATGTGATTGGTTGAAGCAGTCGAAAGGTATGTGTGATTTTTCACTCTCTCCTCCTGTATTACGCTTGGAGTCTGTGTCTCTGCAGTCTGTTCCTTTACGTCCAGAGAAGCTTGTTGCTGTTTGTATCACACATACAGCTCCTTTGATTCCAGTCTTGGGGTGGTGTTCATCTCAACAGGTTCAAATGTCGGATCCGTCACCGGAGTATCGACAATGCATCGAACAACTTAAGCAGCAGTATGCAATTTGTTCAAATTTGATTTGTCCCAAGGTGCACGTGTGAAGACTCGACACTGTATACCCACAGGCAATGCAAAGCCTTTCAAAGTCCCGGTTCGACGCAGGTCACCAAAAGAGTTATCAGCCATGCGAACAGCTGTTACGGATATGATCAGTAAGTGTGTCGTCCATCACGGAGTCCATGGGCATGTGAACCTCATTTGGTTCCCAAGCCTGATGGATCTCTACGATTTTGTGTGGATTACCGACCTTCAACGATGTTACCATCAAAGATGTCTATCCACTTCCGAACTCTGCGATCTATTAGATCGTTTGGGTCAGAGTCGATGGTTTACTAAGTTGGATTTGGCATCATTTGGCATCAGGTTCCTATGGCTGAGGAGGATATTCCGAAAACCGCCTTCGGACACCATTTGGTCTTTACGAGTTTTTGGTCATGCCTTTTGGATTGACTTCAGCTCCTGCCACTTTTCAACGCATGATGGATGAACTTCTTTCCGATATGCCTGATATCACTGCCGATTTTATCGACGATGTGCTCATTCATGGGTCTGGTTCTTGGGGAGGATCACATTCGTTGATGTATGGCGGCGTTCTTGATCGTTTCGAGAAGTTGGCCTGAAGTTGGAAACTTGAAAAGTGTGTGTTTGGTTCGATCGACACCACTTACTTGGGTTACCGTATATCTCGAGAGGGTTTACAGGTGGATCCAATGAAGTTACGAGCTGTTCGAGAGTTTCCTCGTCCCCGTACAGTACAGGAAGTCCAGCGTTTCTTGGGCAAGGTGCAGTACTTGGGTCGATTCATCGATCATCTCACTGATCGAACTGCCCCTCTTCGGGAGTTAGTTCATCCACAGGTATCTTTCAGGTGGACTCGCAGGTGTCAGCAGGCATTTGATCAGTTAAAAGAGTTTCCTGACAACTCCACCATTGCTTCAATACCCAGATTTTACTCGTCCGTTCATTTTACGAGTAGATGCCTCAGATGTTGGTATTGGTGGTGTATTGATGCAAACTGATGCTGTGGATTCTTCAATTCGACACCCGGTGGCTTACATTAGTCGAGTACTCACGCCGGCTGAGCGGAATTATTCCACTACTGAAAAAGAATGCCTTGCTGCTGTTTGGGGTTTTGAACGACTTCATGCCTACTTACATGGGAGTGAAACACTTTTGGAGTGTGATCATGCTGCTGTCACTTCCTTATTAAAACGGAAGAATTTAGTGGGTCGCGTAGCCAGATGGGCATTACGTCTCCAGGTATATAACTTTAAGGTGGTGCACAGGCCTGGGCGAACAATGGTGGATGCGGATGCACTTTCTCGAGCACCCCTCTCCGATTCCACTTTGCCTGCTCATGCAGTAGTGCTGCAGCGTTCGGTTTGATACAAGCCCCTCAGGTATTCGATGCCGACTTACCATCCTTGGAACAGTGGCAGGATGCTCAAAAACATGAACCATGGACGAGGCAATTACGCGATGCGTTTGCAATCCGTCTTCCGAACCTCGGTTTCGACAATATCATGCTCAGTTTCGACTTCAGGATGGTTTATTGTATTTTATTGGGACAAATCCAGAGGACAGATGGCGTTTGGCTGTACCCTCTACATATGTTCCACACCTTCTTCGAGCATATCATGATTCACCTATTGTTGGAGGTCATCTTGGTCACCAACGAGTGTTGGAGAAGCTGCGCCGATCATTTTATTGGCCCAGCATGCGTGGTGATGTGATCAGGTATATTCAAAGTGTCCCACTTGTCAAACTCGGAATTCCTCTACGACTCGGGCCATGGGATGTTGGAATCCATCAATGTCTCTCGCCCTTTTGAGTTAATTGCAGTGGATTTAATGGGACCTTTTCCACGTTCTTTCAAGGTAACCAGTACATCATTGTTGTATCCGATTATTTAACTCGATGGGTGGAGGTTGGTGCTCTTCCGGATGCAACTGCCATGTCAACAGCTTTGTTTCTGTTCGATAATGTGGTTTTGCAGCATTCTTGTCCAGAGCGGATGTTATCAGACAATGGCCCCGCTTTCATTGCAGAGGTATTCCGAGTGTTGTGTGAGAGGTTAGGGGTAAAACATTCATTTGCCTCTCCGTATCATCCACAAACTGATGGTTTGGTGGAGCGATTGAATCGGACCTTCAAGGGTATGATCTCGAAGTATGTGAACTTCAATCACACGGACTGGGATTGGTATTTGCGATGTTTGAGATTTGCTTATGTAACAGGCATTCAGAGTTCGATTGGTATCTCTCCATTCAAGGCATTGTATGGATATGATCCTAAGTTGCCTAGTGAATTGGGGTTATCATCGAATCTGCCACGTGCCGAGGATGCAAAGATGTGGGCTCGACATTTGGATGCTGTTTTGCCTCTTCTGCGTGCAGAGTCTGCTGAACATCTTGGTCGAGCTCAAATGCGGCAGCAATCTTCTTACAATGCACGACATCAAATTCCACCAGATTTTGCTGACGGTGACTTAGTCCTGGTACGTTTTCCCAAGCTGACTGCACCTGGGCTTGCAACTGGTTTATTACATAAGTGGCTTGGTCCCTACCGAGTACTCCGAAAGGTTGGTCCTCAGGTATATCAAGTACAGTTGGTGGGATCTCATGAGGTTGAGATAGTTCACGTGGTTCGAATGAAACGGTTTGTCGTTCGAGACTCGTTGAGTACATTTGGTCATACCTTAGATGGCCCAGCTCACACGGATCCAGGACCATCAGATCCATCACCATCTACACAGCCGCAGAGGGGAGGATAGTGTAAGATACTGTATATTAATATACCGTATATACGCATGTGTATATACACACATGCGTAGTGACACATGGGTGGTGATCTAGCCCCATGTGTCAGTGCCACGTGTCACATGTGTGCCACGTGGCAGGAGGTCTCCTGTATATAAGCAGGGTTTTTGTAAACTAATACATCGGACATTTTCATTATATATCTGCTCTTTCAGTTTAAATTACATAAATTTTTTATGATTTAAATAGTAAGGTATACATGTATTATATTAAACATAAAATATCAATAGAACATAGATATTTATAAGTATTTTTTTACTGAAGTTGGATATTGAAATAAAGTTTAAACCATTCAACTAAAGCATATTAATAAAATTCTTACATTATCAAAACACAAATCTTATTAAAGTATGTTAATTTTGTTTTTATATTTCTAACATTCTCTAAGTAAGATGTAAGGGTTTTATCAAATCTAAACCATGTAAACATATGATCATATATATAATATTAAAATAACTTTAAGGTTTATTGCGTGTCATCAATACCCATCAAACAACCATTCTAAATCTAAATCCACGTGGCACCATCGAGGCCGCTAGATCATACATGACCATGCATGTATGGTATTGGTGTTTAATGTAAACTCATTAGGTTAAGCATGACTACCGGGTTAAGGGCACTAGGTTAAGGATAACAACAAGGTTAAGAGTCACGGGTAAACCTAGGAAGTTAAGAGTCCAACTTAGAGATAAACTCACCATAAGAAGAAAAGAACAAGGATCCATGTTACACATGAATATATTAATTAATAAAATTTATTAATAATTAAGCCACCAATGGTGGACATGTGTACTTAGTTTAACAAGAAAATTATAAATTCTTGTTTATGTCATACAAAAGTTTATGTGAACCATTTATCTATTAACATAATTATAATCCTACATATTAATACATATTTAATTACAACAACAACACAATAATAAAGAATATATTGTGTACTGGTGAAATAAACTAAAAAATAAACCTTTTCTGTGAGGTTTCTTACAATAATTATGTAATATGTAATATTGCATACTTTAATATTAAAAACTTTATTTTGAGCATATACCCATTGTGATTTAAAATATCCACATGCAAGTTTTGTGGTTGTACAAGTTGGTAGATTCACCAATTAAGCAATTTGACATTTCATAGTCTCATAATGTTTAGTAAATATTAATCATGTTTTAAAAAGGTTAATTCATGAAGAATATACTCAAGAATATAGTATTGTTGCTCTTAGTGTATTAATTGAAAAATGGTTTCTTAATCTAAAATCTAATTATTAATTAAATATATATTAATTATAAACTTTTAACAAAATATTATAACCAAAGCCCTAATTAAGCACTAATTAAATTGTTAAGTACACTACTTGGAGAAACTACAAGCCATCCGTCGCGCTTCCTGAATCCATAACATATAACTAGCATAATTATAACAATTAAATTACATATTTATTAATCATGTATTAATCTTTAATTATTTATTACTCATATTTATTAATTATATAATAAAAAATAAATTAGAACTAACATGTTTATTAATTAAATAATTTTAAAAAATGTCAAAATTAAAATAAATTTAAATTACTTAATTAATTATTGTATGGCATTTGCAAAGACAAGTTCTAATATGGTTGCTAGTTACCTATATTAGTAAAATCGGTAAGGTTTTTATATTTATTTTACAAGTCAGAGTTAGTCAATTTACTTTTCCTTTCAAATGTTTATAGTTACTTTAATCACTCTTTCCTTTCCTCGGATATCCACCACTACACAAGAAAATTCCAGTACAACATCTATTACATTTCCATAGGCTCCTCTATCGAATCCAAACAATGATATGTTGGTTTTTGAGTTTGAACAAGAAGAAATAAAAGGGAGCACCGTTCTTAAATTGTTACCTTGTTGTTATGACACATGAAGGGATGTTTGACATATTTTAAATAAGAAGTTGTTGTAGTATCGCCTTGCAAATACAAGTTCCACAAGGATTATATTGGCCAATGGTTAAAAAAATAAGATGCATGTCTGTTTTGTAAAATAGAACTACATTATAATGAAGTATAACTTCTTACCATTAGATTAGGGTATAGTAATAGAATTGGAAGATGTTCTATGCATTTTTTACTCATAAATGAACAAGCTATTTTGTTTTTATTCAATTTTTAATTATTTTTCATGAAAATATTCAAAAATAGAAATTCAAAATATAACACGTCTATAGCACTAACATGGTTTTCATTAATCCTACTTTTGAAAGCCCTTTGTGTATTAGTCCTCATAACATAAAATAATTTAAATATGAATGGTACAGTTTCATAACCTAATTTTACACTCAAAATTTAACCTAGACAAAAACTTGTTTCCACACCAACAATTGAATTTAAAATTGTCCCATTATGGCTATTTGAAAAAGAAAATATATACATATATACAGAATTTTACTTGAAATGTACCAATTCTCAATATTTAATATATTGTATCAAGGAAAGTTTTTACCAAACTTCACGAAATATAAAAGCTTAACAAAACACGTCTACTACATGTGTGTGTCTTTTTACTTCTAATATAAATTTTCCATGCTAATATGTCTCTTTGCACATGCATGCGTGTCCGTAATTTTTGTTTCTAGCCTTTATGACCTTATGTGAAACATCTATTTCTTACCATAATTACGTTCCTACATAATACGTACTATATTTGTATTTTTAAGATGTAATAGGCATACATATTACAAACTTTATATTTAGTATATATGTATTAGAATTTAGAATATTCACATGCAAGTTGTGCTTGTCCAAGATCCGATGACCACCCCAAACACATATAAGATCCATCGGATACCACAAACGTTTACAAGATCCAATGGTCATAGTTACGTGTTATAAAAGCTGTAGGGTTTCTGTACTTATTGTTTTACATATCAAAGTTAGCCAATTAATTTTCCTACTTAAATGTCTAGTTATCCTAGTTATTTTAATCACTCTTTTTTGGGATACCCATTAATGTCACATGCATATCTCATTGTTAATGTTATTTCATCTATTACATTTTCAGAAGCTCCTCGAGTGAATCAAAATGATGACACTTCAGTTGTTGAGTTGGAACAAGCTGTTCCTGAACTTTTATCATGTTATATAATTAAAACACATGAAGAGGCAACAGTTTTGGGTTCATGTGCGATATGTTTGGTAGATTTTAAACATCTAGGAATTGTTGCGGTATTGCCTTGTGAACACAGGTTCCACAAGGATTGCATCAACGAGTGGTTAGAAAGACAACATACGTGTCCATTGTGTAGACTAGAACTATCTTCTAATGAAGTATAATTTATTTTATTCAAAAACATAAATTAATGAATTTCCTTTTTTCGAATGAACCACAAAAACACAATATATTCTTATGTTAATGTGTATGTCTAAGTTGATGTATTATTAATAATTAAGTATCATTAATAATTAGGCATCACATTGCCATCGACATCTGCATATATATATATATATATATATATATATATAGAGAGAGAGAGAGGGATGGAGGGAGGGATCTATTATGGGTCAATAAACCCTCAAATTTGTTACACATCAGTAAATATATCAGTATATTCTAATTATGTGGATCATGTAATTTCAAATTTAAAGAGACATTACATCTTTTTATTTATAAATTATATACTATATGGTTTACTTGTTTGTATTTAAAATTTATTCAGTATTATATTATCTTAATTAATATTGTATGCATTACACATTGCACTTTCAAACATATTTTAATTTGAATATTATATTTTATATCAATATATTTTAATTTATATATATATTAGAAATGCATTATTGACTTTAAAATGAGATTTTTCATTAAATTACTGTGATAATATTGATTAAATCAATTCCAAAACAAATGTATTATTTCAAATTTCCCTAATTTACTAGATTACATGCATTCTTGTATTCGTTCATACATATTGTATATATATAATATGTTGAGTTGATATGAAAGTTTGTGGGAAAAAGGGTGACCATCTATAAATACATATTATATAAAATAAGTTTTCAAATTAAAAAGAATTTTATAAATGAAATATTAAATATTTTATGATCAGTATTAGTTTAGCCCATAACATGAAAGAACATGGGGTTTCTTTGGATGGGGTACATTACAATCTCGAACGTAGTACATTCCCGTATACTGTCATTTCTACTTGGTCCATCTCCTTTTAGATAATTAGAAAAATAAGTACATTAGCATATAAACATTATCAACACACATGCACACAACACCATAATAACAAACTTATAAATTTAAGATCAAAACAATATTGCTGAAGAAGAGTCTCATTGTTGCTTTTCAAGTGATTTACTCAAAATTGTAGAATATAGCAATTGCTCACATCTATCTCTCTCACTATGGAATCAAATTGTTCTCGTTTCTAACACAACATGTGTGTGTGCACACTCTACATCGTGAAAACAATGCCCTATTTGTGGTTACTTGTTAATAATTGGCTGACAATGTCTCTTCTTACTGTGTGTATGTATTATGGGATATGTACGATTGTGACTATGTATGTGTTTATAGAGGTTATTCATCCAAAATCAAAAACAAAATCCTTCATTTCTTTTAAATATAGTATGTGGACCATTATTTAGAGACAATAGCTTTGTTTTCTAATATAAAAATATAAAAAAGATTATATAATGATTGTGTATTAGTTTTAAATGTTCAAGAAATAGAATGTCCTAAGCTTATTGATTTTGTTAAGCCTCTCTTTACTTTATTTTTACATGGAATATATATTTTCCTATATAACTATACCATGGTTCAATCTAACAACAAAATAAAATATTCTCAAGAATATAGTGTTGGCTTTAATTTCATACACTATTACCACTATTGTAACCCAAAGGAGGATAGTGGTGTCTTCATTACATATGATAACAAAAGGTTATTTTAAAATCTTTATAATGAAATTATATCTCAGATTCATATCTTTACATACAATAATGGTAGTACTACCAACATACTTATATCCTAATGCATTAGTTAACACATGTCAATAATTATGTTTTTTTAAGATGGTTCAGTCTAATGGCAAAAGAAAATATTCTTAAGAATATAGTGTTCATACAATATTACCACTGTTGTAACCCGAAGAAGCACTAGAAACCCCGGCAGCCTACCTCACCTGGAAACTATACTAACCTCACTTGAACTAAGTAAGTTTTCAAGAGAAGTTTTCTAAGTTCTATAGTTTAAGATGCAATTTTATAAGATGTAGTTTATTCCTATCATAGAGACTATATGAGACCTTTCAGCATATGACATACCAAGTTTGTCTTCCTTCCCTAACAACCTCAACATTTAGTGATTTGCGAATAACACTCCGGTGTTATAAATCTCCTCTCTATAATCTGCCACGTAAGCCTTATGAGACTTGTTTTTGAATGATTGGTCTCTCTTCAACAATATCACAGCACATTTCTTATTTCTCATGTCCACTTTCTCCACCTTGGCAAACCAGGTTTCCTTTCTTTGCCCAGCAACTTCAATAATATCTCCACATAGTGGCCAATAGGGCATCTAGCCTTCCACCAAAATCCCTGTCAAACGGGTTGGAAAATCCTTACATGTAGTTTCCAGCGCTAATTTGTATCCTAGCCTTGCACCATCTCGTAGAGGCAGAATGCATATTGCCCGTTCAATCAAACTAACTGGCAATATTTCAAGAGAAGATGACGGTTGCATGGCCTTACCCAATATGAAACCTCAAGTGAAATCGTCAACTTCTACACCTTCATTAGTCAAACAATACCTGTAATACTCTACATAAAAAACACTTGAGCACCTGTCTCATTTGGTGAGGTATTCTTAATGCACTTCAAAAACGATAACACCAGCAGCTTTCATGAGGGTTGATCACCATGCAATTGTCTAGTACATGCCCGGCACCCAAAGCATGTTCTAGTGGAGCACGGGAGCTGCTTCCTTTAGTCCATAGCAGCCACCATACTTGGAGCAGCTCTTTTGTCTTCATAATAGTATCCTCAGTCCAGCCTGTTCTGCGAGTGGTATCATAGAAGACCTTGCTGAGATCTATTACAACTTGGCAAATTCGAGCTTCATGATTGTGCGACATGATTGCCTATTGTGCAATATAACATTACCCACTGACAGAATTCCTGTGGTAAGTGTTGGTAGTCTTGAATCTCATGAGAACCCAAGCCATACTTCACACGAACCCCCACGTTAAACAAATCCTCCAACTCCTTCAATATAGGCTCCAGAAATATATCCATTCAGTCAGAACCTTTCCTCTTGCCAAGCTTTGGAATGCTTTCCTTGGGTATGAAAACCAAAGGCAAAATCATCCCATCCACATCACTTTGACTATGTACCCCACCATTGATAACTATCACCATTGAACCGATCTGATTTTAGTTGATGTCACCTAGAAACTATTTGAGTGCAGCATCAACAACAAATTTTGAGGAAGTATTGCTGCTTGAATGTTATTTTCATGTCACAATTTGGGCACTGAATTGTTGTCACCTGCAAATGTGCATCCTCTTTTGCATCTTGAAAGCAAGGATGCCTGGCTCATGTGCCTGTTGCAGTTGCTACACTTCACAGCCATGGGAATCGAGGACTAAGGATCTAAAAAGCCAGAAACTTCTTGCCAACGCTCGCGTGCCAAAACTCACGTATAGTTTCTTGGGCATATGTAGTATCTTTGTTGAGCCAATCTTCTCATTCCACCCACGGCCGTAGATCATGGTTGCAAACAGTTTGAGACTGACTCCGAATCTGTAGTCGTCATGCTAGTGGCATGTACATAAATGTCAGAGCACTCTTCCATGGTATTTGGCATACAACACACACATGCTCGTTGCAGCAATCTCTTAACTTATCCCATATGTAGGGGAATTGCATCCACCAATCTAAACTTGCCTGGGCTTGTATTCAGTGCACGACGTGGAGCTTTTTTGCTAGTCGACATTGGAACTTTTTGCATGCTCTTCATGGGGCTGCAAGTGGATGAAGATCCTCCATCTACTCCACCTTCTGTACACAAAACATCCTCTTCTTGGCAACCCTTCTTGTTTGGTCTCTTACCCGCCTTGTCTAAGCCAGAAACATGCCCTTTGTAGCTGCCAGCAGTGGCAAAGGGCTTGCCATGGGGAAAATTGATGAGACAACGGCTGCAATGACACAAACAAATGTTTGTTTGCCCTCCAAAAACCCCTTCACTATTCACCTTCAAAAGCTTCATCTTTTGTTGATGCTCACGCTAAGTGCTATATGGAATGCTTGTCCCACCTGGCTTTAAGCCATTCCTCGTGCATTTCGGGGCTGTTGTTTAGCTAGTTTGCTCAAATGGAGTAACTCCTGCGGCTGCTCTTCCTCCTGTTGTGGCTCTTCTTCCTCCTGCTGCGGTGGTGGTGGGGGAGAAGGGGATCCTTTACTCACCTGCCTATGTTTAGGTGGGGGAGATGCAGATCGATCGACTGGAACAAACAGAGAAATGTAATGGCATGAAAACAAAAATAGGAACCCACTTACTAGACTTGTGTTTCACACTTTTGGCTGCTGCCTTGGGTTTTCTTGGAGCTCCTTTTGGCGGCCACTTTGAAGCTGTTCCAGACCCAGCACCGCTCTTGCGCTAATTGCGTGTTTGAGGCATCCTCTATGGCTTACGTGAGGCAAACTAGAACCCTAGCCTTCACATTCAATGTGAGCAAGTTCAAAATGAGCGGCTCGAGGCGAATATTCACATGGTGTCTATGTAGGAAGTTAGTTGCAAGATTCGAACACCAAACCTAGTGGCACTTGGTAAAAATGCATTTTTGTAATTTTGAAATATTCTCAAATAGTGGTATATTCTTATATGCTATAGTTTGTTCATGCAGTTTCTAGCATAGTTTCATACTTAGCAACAATTTGTGTACGAGGCTTAGGTTTAGGGTTTTCATGGCGCCTGAGGCAAGAGTTCTATGCAGGTGCCATCAGGTATGTGGTGGCGGACTCCCATACTTCCTGTCAGGGTCTACCTCCCATACAACAAATAAGTCTGGTAAACATGCTAAGATAGCTGCTTCTTCCTCATCGTCTAGCCCCTTGCTCCAATCTAGGAGATGGTACTCCTGGGGTCGAGATTCTAATGGTGGCGCTCAGACATGTTTCATAGTAACAAATATTAGTCCTCTCTTGGCGGGGAATTGAACTTGCTAATTCTCCCAGTCATGATGTACCCTCATACCCCTCAGCCACGGCTGGCCCAGAAGTAAGTCGAACCCCCCTTTTGCATGCATGTTAAGGATGACCACGTTTATCAAGAACTTGACACTTTGAATCCTGATCTCTACCTTTCTCATGATGCCCTTGGGCGCCACCTTGGCTTGGTTCGCCATACATATGAGAAAGGGTGAGGGCTCCAGGGGTGGCATCCCCAGCTCTCAATGGAGCTCTGCCAACATGATGTTTATGCCTGACCCCCGTCTATGATCACAGTGTGGACTGTGCAGCCCACCACTTGGACTGGTATGGTTGGCACGTAGATGGCCGTTGCTTGGGAGATGACCCTGACATTGCCTTCATAGATTGCCCTAACACTGCCTTTGGAGAACGTTGCAATGTCTACTTTGCACAAGGAGATTGTTTGGACCTTGCCTTTGGAGATGATTCGTCACACTTAGCCTTTTGGAGATGGGGCTGGACAACTTCAAAGATCTGGGCAGCAAAGTGGCAGCTTTATGAGTTTGCTTTATCACAACCTCAACCTCCAAAGATACAGATTCTGATGAAGCTGACTTCAAAGTAGAGGGCGAAGAGATCTGAGATTTGCTTGTGGATTGCTTTGGCTATGCTTTGTCGACTCCTCTTCACTTTGTACTTCTTCTTCCTCTTTTGGCTGATCCAACACGGGCTCACACACTCCCTCCTCCGATTGCTTCTCTAGGTCAAATAGTGGCTGCTCTTCCTGCGGTTGCACTGGTTGCTGTGGCTCTGCTGAGGCCCGCTTGCACAGGCTGTTGTTCCTTCTCATGCGGCCCCCCTTGCACTTGCTGTTGTGACTCCTCTGGGCCTAGTTGCACTCACTGATGTGGCTCCTCCTACTTCCATGGATCAAGATGTAGAGGCTCCTCTTGTGGCTTTGGTTGCACATGCTCCCCCCGTTGTTGTGGCTCCTCCTGTAGCTCCACTTGCACAACCTCCCCCTGCAAATCAAGCTATGGACGCTGTTGTGGCTCCTCCTGCGGCTCCGCTTCCATAGCCTCCCCCACGGTTCAAGCTTTGGATGCTACTATGGCTCCTCATGTGGTTGCTTCCACAAGCTCCTCCCGCAAATTAAGTTTTGGAAGTTGTTGTGGGTTCCTCGACTACTACTGAAGACTAGTTGCTTTGATCAAGGCTAGCAGTTGTTGCACCCCATTTTGGGGTTTTATGATCAATTGCAAAGATTGTTGCGCTTGGCTGAAGGCCGGAGTAGAAACCCCAGAAGCACAGATCTTGAGGTGGCCCGTCATGTGGAAGGAAATGTGGAGTGTCTCCTGCCTGCAGCACCAACGCGGAACCCTGGCTGGTGAATGTCAATGCTCACACAAGTTCAGAACTAAGGGAGCAGTTTGCCGACTACCTTTGTAGGCACATGAAAGTGTTTGCCTGGACCTATCACGACCTAAGGGAAGTACTGCCGGAGTTATTCTAGCACAGAATTAAGCTAAAACTCGACGTTTGACCGAGCCGCCAACAACAGTACCGCATCAACCCTAACTACGCTCGGAAGGCCAAAAAAGAGATTGACAAGTGGCTCAAAGCGGACTTCATCTACCCCATCGAGAACCCAAAATGACTTTCACCAATTGTCATCGTACCAAAGAAGGTCGGGCAGCTAAGAATCTGTATAAACTACCAATGACTAAAAGCCACCATGCAGAGGCCATCCTAGAAGATGTAGCGGGTCACGAGATGTACTTGTTCATGGACTTGTGAACCCTTCCCAATATACATATGACAAACAAAGTGTGGATTAAAAAGTCTTGTTATACTTTATCTTTCAAATTTTTTACCCTCGGATAAATCAATAATTATTTCTTTTGTTCTTTATTAAATCAATTGTTTATTTCAATAATCGTATTTTATATACTAGTACACGTTGGTGGGCTTAACTATTTACTATTTACACATTTGTTATTGCGAGTTTATTCTTGAGTTGGTTTATTTATGTCTTGACTTAACTATTTAATAACCTTTAACATAGTTGTTATTCTTACCATACTAAGTTGAACCCTTAACCTAGTTTAACCTGGTGAGTTTATCCCTAAACTAGACCCTTGACCTTATAGTGAGTTTATCCTTAATTAGGACCCTTAACCCAATTGCTATTTTTAGCCTGATGAATTTATCCTTAAGCTCGTGTTTGGACTTAACTATTTAATTAATTAACATAGTAAATTTTTATCTAATATGGACCCTTAACCCAGTTGTTATCCTTAAGATAACCATCGAATGGGATAGGATATCAATGGTTAGATGGCAAATTTAGGATAATCCAGCATATTGAGTAAGATATTAATGGCCAGAGAGGGGGCATCGGTGACACACAGACACACGCAATATGAACTTATTATTATTCTTAACATAGTGGGTCTTTTAACCCAATTGTTATAGTGAGTTTATTCTTAAGCTTATGCCCGAGCTTAATTATTTAAGTCCTAAAGCCTTAACTGTCAAGTCACGACCCAAGAGTAGGATAAGAACAAGGAGGCTTGACTCAAGAACAAGACAAGAACAGGGAACAGAAAAAGAATGATCGTAGAATGACTGGTGTTGATAGTAATTGATTGTACAATAATTAGGTTGGAGCTTTTATACTCAAGAGATAATCTAGGCATAAGTTAAAAATGATACTCTAAGAGCTAATCTAGGCATGAGCTAAAAATAATGTCCCTTATCCTATAGGTATATCCTGTAAGCATATCTTGTAGGTATATACTGTAGCATATTCTGTATCCTGTATTCTATAGGTCGTATCATGTAAGCATATAATGTATTCTGTATCGGGTCATGACAGCACCTTCTCCTTAAGGACATGCGACCTGGTTTAACAAGATAACGTTGATGGAAGGCAGCAACCTTGGAAGAAGCATGGAGTAAATTGATGCAGGTTCCTAAGTGCGATCGATAGGCAAATAACCTTTCCAATCCACCAAGTATTAAAGTTGAATGTGATGAAGATGAGAATCAAGGATAGCTGCAACTTTGTACTCAAGTTCATTGTTAATGATCATAGAAGGGGGAAGAGAAGAAGCACGACCAGGAAGAAGAAAGGAAGAGAAGATACAGTTCCAATAAAGTGTGAAACACAAGATGAAGTTTCACAGTAGATGGCAGCTCTAGTTAGAAAGCTACAGGATTGACCTCAATCACAATCCTGTAAAGACCTAATCATTGAAAATCCAACTTAGAAGAAGGCTTGTTGGTGCAGATATGCCGACGAAGAAGCCACACAAGATTACCAACCTTGTATGCAGGTGCTGGCTGATGATGAGCATTAGCGTGACGCTTGTACCGTTCTTGTGCTTGTTGAAGATGAACTCAGAGATCATCATGTACTTGACGAAAATGCTAGAGACGATCTTGTACTGCAGGAGTGGAAGAAGGAGAAGCATGAGGAGCAAAGTGAAAACGTGAATGGTAACTTGTAAGAGTGAAGAAAGGTGTCTAACCTATAGATGCGTGAACGAAGTTGTTGTAAGCAAACTCCACCATAGAAAGAAGGTCTAACCAGTTATTCTGTTGGTAACTGATGAAGTAGGGAAGATACTGCTCCAAGGTCTAAATTGTGCATTCTGACTGCCCATCAGTTTATGGATGATATCCTAAAGAAAGATCTGCTTTAACTTGTAAACTTTGGAGAAGTTCTCGCCAAAATCTGGACATGAATTGTGGGCCTCGATCAGAAACAATGCTCTCAAGAAGACCATGATGTCGGAACACTTCGTAGATCACCAACTTAGCAGTTGTCTAGCATGTAGCCGTCTTGTTATAGGGTAAGAAATGAGCCTGTTTGGTGAAACAGTCAACCACCACAAGAACTGCATCAAATCCACGAGAAGAAGGAAGATCTATGAGGAAATCCATAAAAATGGATCTCCAAGGAGCAGAGGGAACAGGAAGAGGACGAAGAAGATCAGAGGGCGCGTGATGAGGCATCTTCGACCTGTTGCAGGTGTCACAACTCTGTACAAATTTTTTCACAAAACCTCGCAATGCAGGCCATCAATAGTTGCAAGTCACCAACTCAATTGTCTTGGCCACACCAAAATGTCCTATAGCCGGGGTATCATGACAATTTTGTATCACACGAGTCTTGTAAACACCAACATGAATGCACATGAGACCCTCCTGGTACATGAGTTCATCATATATGGCAAACAGCTTGTAGTCTATACGGGAACTGGAGGAAGAGGAGCTTGCGATGTTAGGACTAATGAGTGAGAACACATTCTTTGCTAAGTCGTCTATAGCCAATTGCAAACAAATGCCCTGTAGAAGTGTTGAATTTGCTGGAGCCTGATGAACCTATAGTGTCGCAAGCCGAAATCAATCAGGACCCAGTAACATTTGCTTTTGATAGTTGCATGTAGGATCGCTCAAGGTCGATGCAAGGTAAGAGCGCCTAGACAATGCATTCGCTTTGTCATTTCGAAAACCATGCCTATAAACAATGACAAAATCAAAATGTGATAGGACTTCCACCCACCTAGCCTGTTACCGAGTGAGAACTCGAGCCAAAAAAACTTTAGGTTCTTGTGATCCGTAAGAACTTGTATAGGATGTGCAACAACTTTCAGAAAGCGCCACCACTCCTCGAACGAATCCACAATGGCCTTGAGTTCCTTATCATGAATTTTGTAATTGATCTCTGCTGAAAGAAACTTACGAGAGTGAAAAGTTATAGGATGAAGTAACTTATCTTCTCCAACTTGTGATAGGATAGAACCTACTGCAAAGTCCGAAGCATCTGCCTCAACGAAGAAGGGACAAGAAGGATCAGGATGTACTAAAATCGGAGCTGTCGTGAAGGCGTCCTTAAGTGCTGTGAATGCATGTTCCGCCTTGTTGGACCAAGAGAAATCCCCAAAGCACTTGATGAGTTCCGTGAGTGGAAGTACACGCTTGGAGAAGTCATGTATGAATCGTCTATAGAAATTTGCGAAGCCAAGGAAACATTGTATGTTTCGTATAGACGTAGGCCTCTCCCACTCCATGACAGTCTTCACTTTGTGCATGTCCATTGAGACGCTAGCAAGAGAGACGATGTAGCCCAAGCACCCCTATTGAAAAAAACACTTCTCCAACTTCACATACAAACCATAATTGTGAAGCTTCTGTAGAACTAGTCGTACATGCTTGTCATGTGCCTCCTGGTCCTTGAAAAAAATCAGGATGTCATCGAGGTAGATCACCACAAACTGGTTCAAGAAGTCGCGAAAGATGTTGTTCACTATGTGTTGAAACACGGCTAGGGCATTTGTAAGTTCAAAAGGCATCACCGTGTACTCAAAGTGTCCATACCTTCGTAAACACCTTTGCTCCTTGTAGTTGATCGAGAAGTTCCGGGATTAATAACAATGGGTACCAGTTTCAGATGGTGACTTGATTTAAACCTCTGTAGTCCACAACCAAATGTAAACTCCTATCTTTCTTCTTAACAAATAAGATAGGTGCTCCTGTAAGAGACTTTGAGTAACGAATGAAGCTAGATGCTCGATGTACTAGTGAAGAACCTCCAATTCTGTAGGTGACAGTACATAAGTCAGTTCAAATGGTGGAGTCTTCCCCTCTGCAAGATTGATGGGATAGTCATAGGACTTGTGAATAGGAAGAACTGCAGCCTTGTGCTTATCAAAAACGTCCTAAAAGGAGGATGGTAGGGAAGAAGTAGGAGAAGGAGAAGAAGATTGAAAAATAGGAGAGTTAGATACATAAGAGGTAGAAAAGGATGTAGGAGTTACTTGCAAGGCAAAAAGATGAAAAAGAGCAAGATAAGTGGCAAGTTCATGCATAGTAGTGGTTAGAACGCGGAGAGGAGAAGGAGGGAGTTATGAATGAAAAAAAGAAAGGATCTTGCGGGATGAAACAGAAGCAGAGTAATGAAAAGAGGCAAAATTGATGAAAACTTGTGCTGATGTTGATGAGTGTACAGGATTGGAAGAACCCTGTACAAAAGTCCGTGAATGCACATGAGTGAAGAAGAGCCTGTGAATGTGCTGACGAATTGACAGGAGGTGGATCCTGTCAAGGAGGAACCTTCGACACTGATACAGGAGTAGGCAACTACTGAGTTGGTGATCCGCAAAGTGTTCCGACATCATGGTCTTCCTGAGAGCATTGTTTTTTATCGAGACTCACAATTTATGTTCAGATTTTGGCAGGAGCTTCTCCGGAGTCTACAAGGGTTCAAACTGTCAAGCCACGACCCAAGAGCAAGATAAGAACAAGGAGGCTTACTCAAGAGCAAGGCAAGAATAAGGAACATGACAAAAATGATTATAGAATGACTAGTGTTGATATTAACTGATTGTACAACAATTAGGTTGGAGCTTTTATACTCACAACTCCAAGAGCTAATCTAGGCATAAGCTAAAAATGATACTCCAAGAGCTAATCTAGGCATGAGCTAAAAATACTGTCTCTTATCCTATAAGTATATCCTGTAAGCATATCTTGTAGGCATATCCTGTAGGGATATCCCCGTATCTTGTATCTTGTATCCTGTAGGTCATATCCTATAAGCATATCCTGTATTCTGTATCGGGTCATGACATTAACTCAAATTCTCAGTTGTTGTTATCCTTAATCCTATAGTGAGTTTATGCTTTGTCATTGAGTTGGACCCTCAATCCCATTGTTATCCTTAACCAAGTGACTTTATCCCTAATTTGAACATTTAACCCACCTTAACCTCGTGAATTTAAGATAATTATTAGTTTAAGAGGATAACCGTCGGATAAAATTTAGGATAATTGTTAGATGGATTTTAATATAACCGTCGAATGAGTTCATAATACATATTGGATACAATTTAGGAAGGCCGTTGGATAGAATTTAGAATGGTCGTTGATGGGGTGTTCACGACGACACACACAGACACAACAGATAAACTTATTATATAAGATACGTGATTATTTCATAAATAAATAAAATGGTACTATATAATAATATTACTCCTTATATATTCAATTATATTAATACTTGTCTATAATCATGTGTTATACAATAGTTTAATAATCGTGTATGTGTAATAAAGCTTTCCATATATACGATTAGTTCTATTGTTACATAGTTTATTATTCATGTGATTACATAATAATTACCATACCAATATACAATTTTTCATAATTTACATTTCGTGTTACACTAGTGTGTATTTATCTCTATTGTACTGCTTACGAAGATTACTTTTGTATCATTTCATATAAATACTTTGCCCGATTTATTAATGTCAATTTGAATCTCTCATGTATATATGCATGTATCCATATGAATATATATCTTAACATTTTTTAATTATGTTAAGATACATAAAGCATATGTTCAGAGGATATGCATAGGTGAATGTGATTACTTGGTTTTCTGAAATGAATAAAGAACAAACACACTAGCTATGTATGTATGCGTATATAAATAATCATTATGTGTGTATTTATAAATGATCTAAATTAATGTCCATTTATTGGTAATATTGGCATATATATGTTTGTTTTAATAATCTATGTATACGTATACTTAACAAGAAATCATAATTCATGTGTACATACGTTCGCACCACAACTATGTGAAGTATGTATTTATGTGTATAATGTGTCCTATATGTAGACATATGATGTCAGAACACTTTGCGGATCACCAACTCAGCAGTTACTTGCTCCTGTATCAGCATCGAAGGTTCCTCCTTGACAAGATCTACCTCCTGTCAATTTGTCAGCACATTTGCAGGCTCTTCTTCACTCATGTGCATTCACAGACTTTTGTACAGGGTTCTTCCAATCTTGTACACTCGTTAACATCAGCACAGGTTTTCACCAATTTTGCCTCTTTTCATTATTCTGCTTCTGTTCCATCCCGCAAGATCCTTTCTTTTTTTCATTCATAATTCCCTCTTTCTCCTCTCCGCGTTCTAACCACTACTATGCATGAACTTGCCACTTATCCTGCTCCTTTTCATCTTTTTGCTTTTCAAGTAACTCCTACGTCCTCTTCTACCTCTCATGTATCTGACTCTCTTATTTTTTAATCTTCTTCTCCTTCGCCTACTTCTTCCCTACCATCCAAGTATCACTCCTTTCAAGATGTTTTTGATAAGCACAAGGCTGCAGTTCTTCCTATTCACAGGTCTTATGACTGTCCCATCGATCTTGCAGAGGGGAAGACTCCACCGTTTGAACCGACTTATGTATTGTCACCTACAGAATTGGAGGTTCTTCGCTAGTACATCGAAGATAACTTGACATCCAGCTTCATTCATCACTCAAAGTCTTCTACAGCAGCACCTATCTTTTTTGTTAAGAAGAAAGAAAGAGTTTGCATTTGGTTGTGGACTACAAAAGTTTGAATCAAGTCACCATCCGGAACTAGTACCCGTTGTTATTGATCCCAAAACTTCTAGATCAACTACGAGGAGCAAAGGTATTTACGAAGATTGACTTACGAGGGGCCTACAATCTTGTATGGATTCGTCCAGGCAATGAGTGAAAGACTGTCTTTCGTATAAAGTATGGACACTTCGAGTACACGGTGATGCCTTTTGAACTTATAAATGCCCTAGCCATGTTTCAACACATAGTGAACAACATCTTTTCGCGACTTCTTGAACCAGTTTGTGATGATCTACCTCGATAACATCCTGAGTTTTTTTAAGGACCAGGCGGCACATGACAAGCATGTACGACTAGTTCTACAGAAGCTTCGCGAGCATGGATTGTATGCGAAGTTGGAGAAGTGTTTTTTAGATAGGGATATTGTGGAGTTCTTGGGCTACATCGTCTCTCCTGTCGGCATCTCAATGGACATGCACAAAGTGAAGACTGTCATGAAGTGGAAGAGGCCTAAGTTTATACAAAACGTACAATGTTTCCTTGGCTTTGCAAATTTCTATAGGCGATTGATACATGACATGTACTTCCACTCACGGAACTCACCAAGTGCTTTGGGGATTTCTCTTGGTCCGACAAGGTGGAACATACATTCACAGCACTCAAGGACGCCTTCACGACAACTCCGATTTTAGTACATCCTGATCCTTCTTGTCCCTTCTTCGTTGAGGTAGATGCTTCGGACTTTGCAGTAGGTTCTATTTATCACAAGTTGGAGAAGATAAGTTACTCCATCCTATAGCCTTTCACTCTCGTAAGTTCCTTTCAGCGGAGATCAATTACGAAATTCATGATAAATAACTCATGGCCATTGTGGGTTCGACTTACTCATGGGCCGGCCGTGGCTCAGGGCACGAGGGTACAGCATGATTGGGAGAATCAGCGGGTTCAATTCCCCGCCAAGAGAGGACTAATATCCGTTACTATGAAACATGTCCGAGCGCCACCATCAAAATCCCAACCCCAAGATTGGAGCAAGGGGCTAGACGATGAGGAAGAAGCAGCTATCTTGGCATGTTTACCAAACTTATTTGTTGTATAGGAGGTAGACCCTCGACAGGAAGTACGAGAGTCCGCCGCCACATACCTGATGACACCTGCATAGAACTCTTGCCTGAAGGCACCATGAAAACCCTAAACCTAAGCCTGGTACACAAATTGTTGCTAAGTATGAAACTATGCTAGAAACTGCATGAACAAACTATAGCATATAAGAATATACCACTATTTGAGAATATTTCAAAATTACAAAAATGCATTTTTACAAGTGCCACTAGGTTTGGTGTTCGAATCTTGGGACTAACTTCCTACATAGACACCATGTGAATATTCGCCTCGAGCCACTCATTTTGAACTTGCTCACATTGAATGTGAAGGCTAGGGTTCTAGTTTGCCTCACGTAAGCCATAGAGGATGCCTCAAACACGCAATTGGCGCAAGAGCGGTGCTGGGTCTGGAACAGCTTCAAAGTGGCCGCCAAAAGGAGCTCCAAGAAAACCCAAGGCAGCAGCCAAAAGTGTGAAACACAAGTCTAGTAAGTGGGTTCCTATTTTTGTTTTCATGCCATTGCATTTCTCTGTTTGTTCCAGTCGATCGATCTGCATCTCCCCCACCTAAACATAGGCAGGTGAGTAAAGGATCCCCTTCTCCCCCACCACCACCGCAGCAGGAGGAAGAAGAGCCACAACAGGAGGAAGAGCAGCCGCAGGAGTTACTCCATTTGAGCAAACTAGCTAAACAACAGCCCCGAAATGCACAAGGAATGGCTTAAAGCCAGGTGGGACAAGCATTCCATATAGCACTTAGCGTGAACATCAACAAAAGATGAAGCTTTTGAAGGTGAATAGTGAAGGGATTTTTGGAGGGCAAACAAACATTTGTTTGTGTCATTGCAGCCGTTGTCTTATCAATTTTCCGATGGCAAGCCCTTTGCCACTGCTGGCAGCTACAAAGGGCATGTTTCTGGCTTAGACAAGGCGGGTAAGAGACCAAACAAGAAGGGTTGCCAAGAAGAGGATGTTTTGTGTACAGAAGGTGGAGTAGATGGAGGATCTTCATCCACTTGCAGCCCCATGAAGAGCATGCAGGAAGTTCCAATGTCGACTAGCAAAAAAGCTCCACGTCGTGCACTGAATACAAGCCCAGGCAAGTTTAGATTGGTGGATGCAATTGAGCTGAAGATATTGGACATTATGTCGATTCTGCACCTCAACAATGCGTCTCAGAACTGCAAGAATGAGATGCTAATGGCACTTTTTCAAGATGGAGTAGCAGGGAAGCAGTCGCTTTGTAGCTTGGTTGCACAAATACAAGATTATGATGGATCTCTAGACGGTGTAAAGATCCCATACACTTGGAAGCAAATGAAGAGTTCAAGCTTTAGGGCGGTCTGGAATTCAAAGGCACGCAGTTTGCTTCCACCAAGGTGCAGGTGCTGAATTTGAAGACCCGTACGCATTCCCCTACATATGGGATAAGTTAAGAGATTGCTGCAACGAGCATGTGTGTGTTGTATGCCAAATACCATGGAAGAGTGCTCTGACATTTATGTACATGCCACTAGCATGACGACTACAGATTCGGAGTCAGTCTCAAACTGTTTGCAACCATGATCTACGGCCGTGGGTGAATGAGAAGATTGGCTCAACAAAGATACTACATATGCCCAAGAAACTATACGTGAGTTTTGGCACGCGAGACGTTGGCAAGAAGTTTCTGGCTTTTTAGATTCTTAGTCCTCGATTCCCATGGCTGTGAAGTGTAGCAATTGCAACAGGCACATGAGCCAGGCATCCTTGCTTTCAAGATGCAAAAGAGGATGCACATTTGCAGGTGACAACAATTCAGTGCCCAAATTGTGACATGAAAATAACATTCAAGCAGCAATACTTTCCAGGTGATCCTCAAAATTTGTTGTTGATGCTGCACTCAAATGGTTTCTAGGTGACATCAACTAAAATCAGATTTGTTCATGCTATCACTATGATAGTTATCAATGGTGGGGTACATGGTCAAAGTGACGTGGATGGGATGATTTTGCCTTTGGTTTTCATACCCAAGGAAAGCATTCCAAAGCTTGGCAAGAGGAAAGGTTCTGACCAGATGGATATATTTCTGGAGCCTATATTGAAGGAGTTGAAGGATTTGTTTAACGTGGGTTCGTGTTGTGAAGTATGGCTTGGGTTCTCATGAGATTCAAGATTACCAACACTTACCACAGGAATTCTATCAGTGGGTAATGTTATATTACACAATAAGCAATCACGTCGCACAATCGTGAAGCTCGTAATAGATCTCAACAAGGTCTTCTATGATACCACTCGCAGAACAGGTTGGACTGAGGATATTATTATGAAGACGAAAGAGCTGCTCCAAGTATGGTGGCTGTTATGGACTAAAGGAAGCAGCTCCCGTGCTCCACTAGAACATGCTTTGGGTGCCAGGCATGTACTAGACAATTGCATGGTGATCAACCCTCATGAAAGCTGCTGGTGTTATCGTTTTGAGAGGTTGTTTGGAGACAGGTAAGATAAAAACAAACAACAAGGAGGTGGAAATAACTTACAATAGGATAATGAATGACATATTCGCAGCACAATAAGCAGCTTGAAGATTGAAGAACTAGATGGATTATCTAGGAATGAGTGTTGGGAGTCCATGTTTTTGAAGTGCATTAAGAGTACCTCACCAAATGAACCAGAGAGAGGTTTGTAACATCTCCTCTCTTCACTATTCTGTAGCTTAAGTCTTTTCATCTCATGCATGCTTCATTTGTTGTGCGTCATTGGATGAGGCAGTGGCTGTTTGGTCCGGATGCCTTGGAACACCATGGGAGAGCTTCTTTGAAGAGAAACGGGATTGTCATTGGAAGAGGTATTAAACGGGAGATCCGTGAACAGAAACAAGAAGCCTTCATTCGAGAAAATAGGGTGAACCTGGTGCAATTTGAACATGTAGTTTTCGAATTTCCTACGATATATCAGCGAGGTCAACTTTTCCGACGGGATGATTCACTGGTTGTGACTAATACAGAACCTGGTGCACAAGATTTTATAGGCCCCTTCAAGTACACATTGGTGATACTAGCAGAGACAGGTGCTCAAGTGTTCTTTTATGTAGAGTATTACAGGTACTGTTTGACTAATGAAGGTGTAGAAGTCGACGATTTCACTTGAGGTTTCATATTGGACAAGGCCATGCAACCGTCATCTTCTCTTGAAATATTGCTAGTTAGTTTGATTGAACGGGAAATATGCATTCTGCCTCTACGAGATGGTGCAAGGCTAGGATACAAATTAGCGCTGGAAACTACATGTAAGGATTTTCCAACCCGTTTGACAGGGATTTTGGTGGAAGGCTAGATGCCCTATTGGCCACTATGTGGAGATATTATTGAAGTTGCTGGGCAGAGAAAGGAAACCTGGTTTGCCAAGGTGGAGAAAGTGAACATGAGAAATAAGAAATGTGCTGTGATATGGTTGAAGAGAGACCAATCATTCGAAAACAAGTCTCGTAAGGCCTACGTGGCAGATTATAGAGAGGAGATTTATCAACACCGGGAGTGTTATTCGCAAATCACTAAATGTTGAGGTTGTTAGGGAAGAAAGACAAACTTGGTATGTCATATGCTGAAAGGTCTCATATAGTCTCTATGATAGGAATAAACTACATCTTATAAAATTGCATCTTAAACTATAGAACTTAGAAAACTCTCTTGAAAACTTACTGGCCATTAACTATAATCCAACTATATATAGTTAACTCACAAGTGTAGTTCAAGTGAGGTTAGTATAGTTTCCAGGTGAGGTAGGCTGCCGGGGTTTCTAGTGCTTCTTCTGGTTACAACAGTGGTAATATTAAAATTCAACACTATATTCTTAAGAATATTTTGTTAGACTGAACCATCGTAAAAAAAATTATTATTGACATGTGTTAGATAATGCATTAGGATATAAGTATGCTGGTAGTACTACCATTATTGTAAGCATTGCATGTAAAGATATGAATCTGAGATATAATTTCATTATAAAGATTTTAAAATAGCCTTTTGTTGTCATATGTAATGAGGACACCATTGTCCTTCTTTGGGTTACAATAGTGGTAATATTGTATAAAATTAAAGCCAACACTATATTCTTGAGAATATTTTCTTTTGTCATTAGATTGAACCATGGTATAGTTATATAGGAAAATATATATCCCATGTACACAAAGTAAAGTAAAGAGAGGCTTAATAAAATCATAAGCTCAAGACATTCTATTCCTTGAATATTTAAAAACTAGTACACAATCATTATATATTCTTTTTATATTTTTATATTAGAAAACAAAGCTATTGTCTCTAAATAATGGTCCATAATATATTTAACAGAAATGAAGGATTGTTTTTTATTTTGGATGAGTAACCTGTATAAACACATACAGAGTCACAATCGTACATATCCCATAATACACACACACACAGTAAGAAGAGACATTGTCAGCCAAATTATCAACAAGTAACCATAAATAGGGCATTGTTTTCACGATGGAGAGCGCGCACACACACATGTTATGAACAATTTGATTCCACAGTGAGAGAGACAGATGTGAGTAATTGCCATATTCTACAATCTTGAGTAAATCACTTGAAAAGTAATAATGGGACTCTTCTTTAGCAATATTGTTTTAATCTTAAATTTATAAATTTGTTATTACAGTGTTGTGTGCATGTGTGTTGATAATGTTTATATGCTAATGTACTTATTTTTCCAATTATTGAAAAGGAGATGGACCAAGTAGAAATGACAGTATACGGGAATGTACTACGTCCGGGATTGTAATGTACCCCATCCAAAGAAACCCCATGTTCTTTCGTGTTATGGGCTAGACTAATGGTGATATAAAATATTTAATATTTCATTTATAAAATTCTTTTTAATTTGAGAACTTGCATTTTATATAATATGTATTTAAAGATGGTCACCCTTTTCCCACAAACTTTCATATCCACTCAACATATTACATATATACAATATGTATGAACGAATACAAGAATGCATGTAATCTCACATAGTAAATTAAGGAAATTTGAAATAATACATTTGTTTTGGAATTGATTTAATCAAAATTATCACAGTAATAAATTTACAACCTTAATGACAATTTTAAGTTTCCAATGTAAGTTACAATAATTTTTATTTTAATTGTGAGATTTAATGAAAAATCTCATTTTAAAGTCAATAATGCATTTCTAATATATATATAATTTAAAATATACTGATATAAAATATAATATTCAAATTAAAATATATTTGAAAGTGCAATGTGTAATGCATACAATATTAATTAAGATAATATAATATTGAATAAATTTTGAATACAAACAAGTAAACCATATAGTATATAATTTATAAATAAAAAGATGTAATGCCTCTTAAATTTGAAATTACATGATCTACATAATTAGAATATACTGATATATTTACTGATGTGTAACAAATTTGAGGGTTTATTGACCCATAATAGATCCTCCCTCCTCTCTCTCTCTTTATATATATATATATATATATATATATATATATATGCAGATGCCAATGGCAGTGTGACGCCTAATTATTAATGATACTTAATTATAATAATACATCAACTTAGACATACACATTAACATAGTTTATAAAGAATATACTGTGTTTTTGTGGTTCATTCGAAAAAAAAAATTCATTAATTTATGTTTTTGAATAAAATAAATTATACTTCATTAAAGATAGTTCTAGTCTACACAATGGACACGTATGTTGTCTTTCTAACCACTGGTTGATGCAATCCTTGTGGAACTTGTGTTCACAAGGCAATACCGCAACAATTTCTAGATGTTTAAAATCTGTCAAACATATCGCACATGAACCCAAAACTGTTGCCTCTTCATGTGTTTTAATTATGTAACATGATAAAAGTTCAGGAACAGCTTGTTTCAACTTAACAATTGAAGCGTCATCATTTTGATTCACTCGAGGAGCTTTGGAAATGTAATCGATGAAATAACATCAACAATGGGATATGCATGTGACACTAATGGGTATCCCAAAAAAGAGTGATTAAAATAACTAGGATAACTAGACATTTAAGTAGGAAAATTAATTGGCTAACTTTGATATGTAAAACAATAAGTACAGAACCCTACAGCTTTTATAACACGTAACTATGACCGTCGGATCTTGTAAAGTTTGCAGTGTCCGATGGATCTTATATGTGTTTGGGGTGGTCATCGGATCTTGGACAAGCACAACTTGCATGTGAATATTCTAAATTCTAATACATATATATTAAATATAAAGTTTGTAATATGTACACTATTACATTTTAAAAATACAAATATAGTACGTATTAGGAACGTAATTATGGTAAGAAATAGATGTTTCACATAAGGTCATAAAGGCTAGAAACAAAAATTACGGACACTCATGCATGTGCAAAGAGACATATTAGCATGGAAAATTTATATTAGAAGTAAAAGACACACATGTAGTAGACGTGTTTTGTTAAACTTTTATATTTGTGAAGTTTGGTAAAAACTTTCCTTGGTACAATATATTAATTATTAAGAATTGGTACATTTCAAGTAAAATTCTGTATATATGTATATTTTTTCTTTTTCAAATAGCCATAACGGGACAATTTTAAATTTAATTGTTGATGTGGAAACAAGTTTTGTCTAGGTTACTAAATTCTGAGTGTAAAATTAGGTTATGAAATTGTACCATTCATATTTAAATTATTTTTTTTATGAGGACTAATACACAAAGGGCTTTCAAAAGTAGGATGAATGAAAACCATGTTAGTGCTATAGACGTGATATATTTGAATTTCTATTTTTGAATATTTTCATGAAAAATAATTAAAAATTGAATAAAAACAAGATAGCTTGTTCATTTATGAGTAAAAAATGCATAGAACATCTTCCAATTCTATTACTATACCCTAATCTAATGGTAGAAGTTATACTTCATTATAGTGTAGTTACAAAACGACATGCATCTTATTTTTCTAACCATTGGCCAATATAATCCTTGTGGAACTTGTATTTGCAAGGCGATATGCAACAACTTCTTGTTTAAAATATGTCAAACATCCCCTTCATGTGACATAACAACAATGTAACAATTTAAGAACGATGCTCCCTTTTATTTCTTCTTGTTCAAACTCAAAAACCAACACATCATTGTTTTGGATTCGATAGAGGAGCCTATGGGAATGTAATAATGTTATAATGGAATTTTCTTGTGTGGTGGATATCCAAGGAAAGGAAAGAGTGATTAAAGTAACTATAAACATTTGAAAGGAATAGTAAATTGACTAACTCTGACTTGTAAAATAAATATAAAAACCTTACCGATTTTACTAATATAGGTAACTAGCAACCATATTAGAACTTGTCTTTGCAAATGCCATACAATCACTAATTAAGTAATTTTAATTTTGACATTTTTTTAATTATTTAATTAATAAACATGTAGTTCTAATTTATTTTTATTATATAATTAATAAATATGAGCAATTAATAATTAAAGGATTAATACATGATTAATAAATATATAATTTAATTGTTATAATTATGCTAGTTATATATTATGGATTCAGGAAGTGCGAGGGATGGCTTGTAGTTTCTCCAAGTAGTGTACTTAACAATTTAATTAGTGCTTAATTAGGGCTTTGGTTATAATATTTTGTTAAAAGTTTATAATTATATATATTTAATTAATAATTTAGATTTAGATTAAGAAACCATTTTTCAATTAATACACTAAGAGCAACATCTATTAGTTTAAACTAATTACTATATTCCTGAGTATATTCTTCATGAATTAACCTTTTTAAAACCTTATTAGTATTTACTAAACATTATGAGACTATGAAATGTCAAATTGCTTAATTGGTGGTTCTACCAACTTGTACAATCACAAAACTTGCATGTGGATATTTTGAATCACAATGGGTATATGCTCAAAATAAAGTTTTTAATATTAAAGTATGCATATTACATATTACATAATTATTGTAAGAACCTCACAAAAAGGTTTCTTTTTTAGTTTATTTCACCAGTACACAATAAATTCTTTATTGTTATTATTATTGTTGTTGTTGTAATTAAGTATGTATTAATATGTAGGATTCTAATTATGCTAATAGATAAATGGTTCACATAAACTTTTGTATGACAAAAACAAGAATTTATAATTTTCTTGTTAAACTAAGTACACATGTCCACCGTTGGTGGCTTAATTATTTTATTAATTAATACACTCATGTGTAACCTGGATCCTTGTTCTTTTGTTCTTATGGTGAGTTTACCCATGACTCTTAACCCTGTTGTTATCCTTAACCTAGTGCCCATATTTAACCTAATGAGTTTACCTTAAACACCAATACCATAATGGTCATCTATGATCTAGTGGCCTCGATGGTGCCATGTGAATTAGATTTAGAATGGCCGTTTGATGGGTATTGATGACACACAATAGACCTTAAAGTTATTTTAGTATTATATATATGATCATATGTTTACATGGTTTAGATTTGATAAACCCTTACATCTTAATTAGAGAATGTTAGAAATATAAAAACAAAATTAATATACCATAATAAGTTTTTGTGTTTTGATAATGTAAGAATTTTTTTAATATGCTTTAGTTGAATGGTTTAAACTTTATTTCAATATCCAACTTCAGTAAAAAAACTCATAAATATCTATGTTCTATTGATATTCTATGTTTAATATGTGTATACCTTACTATTTAAATCATAAAAAATATTATGTAATTTAAACTAGCTTTTGACTAGCTTTTTCTAAAACATATTCATGATTATTATACTAGTCAAAACTAATATCAGTCACATGTTTTCTTTAATAGGTTTTACTACCTTCCAAATAATAATAATCATTAATATGCATTCATGAGGGATAATCATAACAAATAATTAGATCAACATACTAAATATTTTAACATTTATTAATAACACATGTATGAAATCCTGAATATATATCAAAACATATATGTCATCATATAATATGCATCAATGGAATGTGCACTAAATTATTTGATGTGTGATGATTAAACAAGATTAACTAGCAAAACCTTGATTAAAGAATATTCTAAATTTTTACTATGTTATAAATAAAGAGATGACAATTATAGAAAATTCTATTTAAAACCCAACATAAAATTAAGCATGCATATGATAATTGAAATTTTATAACTACGAGTAACTATGACTATAGGATCTTGTAAATGTTTGTGTTAGCTGTTGGATCTTATACATGTAAAAGCACAAATTTTCATGTGGATAGTCTAAAGTTAATAGGTATATGTTAATTGTAATATGTATGCCGATTACATATTACAAATATGAATATGATAATTAAATATACATGCATTATGTAGGAATATAATTATTGAAGGAAACAAATGTTTCACATGAACTCATAAAGGACATAAACAAAACTTATGATATGATATTTCTCAACATACACACAAAGATGTAGTAGAAATTTATATTAGAAGTAAAACACACAGAGAATTTGTTAAACATTTATTCTGTTAAATTTTTATGTTTCAAGGTGTTTCCACATAAAAATTTAACCCTGAACGGGTCCTTCTTTGTGGCAACGTTCATCTATGCATATCCTTAGTCATTCGTCCTTCTTTGGTACAATGATAATCGGTGATAGCCTCTCCGGGTTCTTAATGGGTACATGAAGTTTTCTTCTAGTCACTTGTCAATCTCTTGTTTGACCTTCCTGGCGTAGTTCAGGTTGATGCGGTATTGTTGTTGGCAACTGGGTCTTGTGTTGGGTTTTAACTTGATCTTGTGCTCCGGCGATACCCCCTTAGTCGTGGTATATTTAGGCAAATACTTCCATGTGACTGCAGAGGCAGTCGACAATCTGTTCCCTCAGTTTCTGATCCTATGTGAGCATTGATATTCACTAGCCAAGGTTCCTCGTCGGTGCCTATGTTGACCTTCTTGATTGCTGCTTCGGGGTCATGTTCCACATGTACATTGGCTTGTCGCGGTACTCCTCCTCTTGGGCAGGTGGGGCAATGTTCCTCAGTTCCTTCCACAGAATAGGCCACTTCGGGATCTGCACCTTTGGGGCTTCCTTCACGGCCTCCAGTTGGGTCATGTGGTATGCTGCGGCAATCTCTTGCACTTCCTGTCGGAGGTCTACATCTCCTACGACGAACAAGTCTGGTATGGCCACCTCTTTGTCATCGTCTAGTCCCTTGCTCCAGTCTGGCAGGAGGTATTCCTGATGTTGGAACTCCAACAATGGTGCTCAAACTTGCTTTGCTGTGATGGAATCCTCCTTTGGTGGGGAATCGAACCCCCTGGTGCTCCCATTCATGCTGCACCTTCGTGCCCTTGAGCCACGGGCAGCCCAAGAGCAAGTCAAACCCCCCTTTTGCATGCATGTCGAGGTTGACAATATTTATCAAGAACTTGCACTCTAGATCTTGATTTTCACCTTTTCATGATGCCCTTGGGCACCACCTTTAACTTGGTTCACCATTCGTATGAGGAAGGGTGAGGGTTCCAGGGGTGGCATTCCAGCTTCTAATGGAGCTCCATTAACATGATATTCACACCCGATCCTCCATTTATGATCATGTTTCAGATTGTGCAGCCTGCAACCTGGATTGGTATGGTTGGTACGTTGTCAATGAAATCGATTGTTGTCACTACGACCCTTGGTGGAGCTACAGATGGTCCATGCAACTCTTAGGTGAGGACTTCATACAACCCAGGGGATAGGTGGAGTAGCTCGCCTAGGGTCACGCACTTGGTTTGCCGTACTTTCCTTGTGAGGACTTCCTATAACCCTGTCATTCCTCTTGATCCTTGGCCCTACGCGAGTCTTATCTGCTCCGCAGTAGTCTCCACTTCGACGCACTTCCTGGCCCACTATCCCAGCTTAGTGGGCTCTATTGCCACTTCCTCCTCACTGGATTCCCATCGTCTCCATCCTCTAGGTTGATTGGTGGTTTTGCCCCTTTGTCTGTCAGGCTTGTGACCTCGTGATTGCTCTGCATTGTAGTTCTGGTGGTGACATCACTACATGGTTAGCTTGCGATACGGAGGCCGGTGTCGTGGGAGATGGTCAGTCCTTCGGCTACCTTTGCGGACTTCGGTGCATGTGCTTCTAGCATAGGCTTGATCATTGAGATTCAGGAGCAATGGTTGGTTGGTGGGGACTCCACAAGCTAGATGTGGGGTGACTTATGTAGCTTCAATCATCGCCAGGATGTTGTTGCCAACGCCCAGTCCTAGGGGTCCTAGCTGGGGTTCGGCTTGTACCTCGGGATATGCAAGAATGTGCGGTGGTGGCCTCTACCCAGACACCACGAGGGTCTGTGTGCCGATGAAGTGGAGCTCCTTTCTAGTAGTGTTGCAGCCTCCTCTGCTGGGGAAGCCGGACGACGAGAGGGAGGAGGGAGATCTAGGGAAGTGGCAATGGTAAACAAAAGAGATTTATATATTGCCTTTTGAGATACAAGGTGGCCTCTTCCCCAAAGAAGGTCAGAGCAAGATACAATCAAGAAGATGGATTAGAAGAACCCTGACCCACTGCTTACCTTCCTATTTAAATAGTGGGTCGACTGGTGCTAGATCATAGGCCCAGGTGGCACTCCCCCACTGGTCTGTTGCCATGTGACTGGGTCTTATCCTATGGCCTTAATGCACCTCCCTTACACGTGTTGTCCTAAGTACCTTGGTAGTCAATCTGGATATAATATAATATGCAAATATTATGATTTACAAATTAAAACAAATTCTCATACACAATAAACTAAATACATAATGTAGTAGCTCTAAATTATTAAATGACAACAAAAACTGTAGATGACACATTCAAAGTGAATGAAAACTTCTTCAAATAAGCAAACATAAGAAGAACACGATCAAACAAAAGTGTGAGTGGGTGTGTGCCTGTGTGTTTGTGTGCATGCGTGTGTGGGTGTGATATGAACCTGTGAGACTAATATGCATGTGAAAAGCCTGCATGAGCATGTGCTTGTTGCTTATACAATATAAAACATGTATATATAGAAATGAATACAAACTTTTTATTAAATCATAATTAACATTTAAACTCTAATATATATAGAATAGCTAACGGTACAAAAGGAGATCTTTTTTTTTCATAGATATGCATAATATATATTTATTAGTTGCCATTCACCACATATGACAATGATCACTTATGATAATATTACTTGTAATATGTATATTGTATAATAATGTATTCACACTATGGCTGTTTTATGTCCACTCATACCCATAATCAATACCATATCACCACAATAGACTGTATATAGATGTATACACAATTGCATATAGTCATTTAGGATTGTAAAAGTCAGCCCAAACTTGTGGAGTTGTAAGGCAAATTGAAGTGTGTGTGAGAGAGGGGAGGGTCATATGCCCACATGGTACACATTCATGTTCAAACACCAACCATGGCTAGTTCACAATATTATACAATCTAACCACTGACAGTTTATGTGTTAAAACTCATATGCTTGTTTGTTCTACCATGTGGTACATTTGCGTGGTCAATTGAGGGTATATTTAAAATAGATACGCGACCAAGAACTAGGATCTGACCGTACATTAATTATGTGCGTGTTTGTTCAGCCACGTGGTTAGCCGTACATTAATTATGTGCATGTTTGTTCAGCCACGTGGTCAACCGTACATTAATTATGTGCGTGTTTGTTTAGCCACGTGGTCAATCAAGGGTATATAAAAGCTTGAAATGTGTAGGGCTTTTAAACTGAATCGCTATGTACACACGCGAGCAAAAGAGGTTATGGTACTCTGCAGCGCCACCATCACAACCAAACACCAAAGATGATTCAGGTAATATGAGAGATGAGAGAGAGAGATTCATCTGACTCATTTGGGCAGGCGCCGCCAATGAAGACGACCCATATGTGGATCCAACAGTGTGGGGGCATCTGGAAAACCACGTTGCAGCACAACCGATTTCTTTGCACTGGGGTGAGTTTGTGGAACCTCCTCCCAAGAAAAGAAGGAAATACATTAATTATATGGCTGACTTAATACGTGATGGGCGTGTTGGGGATTACAGAGATCCACCGCCATGGTCAACTGTGGGTGAAGAGACAAGCAAGGGAAATGAGGGTGGGAGCACGGAAAAGGTTGAAGAGGCAATGAAGGGAGTTCATGTGGAGATGAGAATGGGAGGTAATGTGGATGCTTTGGATGAAAAGCGCAACAAGGCGGAGAGTGAGGAGGCAGAGGTAGAGGGGCATTCACATGACACTGTGAATGAGTTTGATTGGTTATTTGAGGAGGAGGAGGAGGCAGAGGGGCATTCAAAGGGCAACAAGGAAAATATGGATGAATTCGATCTACTATTTGAGGAGGATGAGGTAGTAAAGGGCAACAAGGAAAATATGGATGAATTCAATCTGCTATTTGAGGAGGATGAGGCAGTAGAGGGCAACAAGGATGGGCTTGATCTTTTGTTGGATGGAGAGGAGATCAAGGGTGAAGAACATGCAACTAGAGGGGAAAAGGGCAAGAATAAAGTAATTAAGGGTGGGAAGAACACTAAGAAGAAGAAGAAGAAACATCCGGAAATGGAAAAGTTAATACAAGAGGCTAAAGCGTTGTGGCCAGACAAGATACCATGTAAACACCATGGAGTTAAAAGTTGTACTCAATTCTGCGACGTTAACAACGGCAGTTTGACTGGGCCTAGGTACAAATGCAACATAAATAAAAGCCGTTGGACACATTCGATGATGGATCATGATCCCGTTGTTGGAAATATCCTCAAGAATATGATGAAAAGGTATCACGAGCTTGAAAAGGAGCTAGTGTGAATATTACACTTTAGGCCATTTGGATATAAAATGATTTAATAAAGAATTATACTTGTGCTTTTGCATGCTCTATACATATAAAGTATATTATGTGTTCATACATTTTCATTAAATGTATTGTTCTTAAATGAATAAGAAAAACCCAATTTTTTTATTTCTAAGAGATTTCTAATTTTTGATTTTTAAGAGAAATTTTTATACACTATAACATAGCATTTAAGAAAAGTCTTGGAATGAAGTAAAATAAGAATACATTATAAATTAACTATATATTATGAAATCTATATAGGATTTATAAAAATCTCATTTTGATCTTTATATTAGCTGTTTTTGTGGATTTTATTGCATAAAGATAGCCTTCATATATTATTGTATTATAAATCATGATTATATAACAAATACAATTGTATATAACTTATTGTGCTTTATTATTTTTAAAATTTTATTTATTTTTTAATGGGATGCTATTTACATTTAATATTGTCATGAATATCAAAAGTAATTTCAAATAAAATGGGATTACATATGAAGTGGATGCAAGAATTAAGTTTTCAAATATTAAGTATTAAGTGCATATAGAAATTAAATTTTTGCCTCCCCAAGAATTAAACATTAGGTGATTAGATTTATAGAAATTCCAATTAAATATAAATGACATTTCTTATTTTACTAAATATTTAAGAAATAGTAAAGCACAACACATGCTTATTATGATTTAAAAAAAGTTAACATAATGTTAATTCTGAGTGTTATTTGGGAAGTGTTAGGAAAATTCCCACATTGATTTAACAAATACGAAACACATATAAGAACTGCTAGTAAGAACATTGTAATGCATGCGTACATGTGCATTGATAGTGGAAATGGAGGTGACTGTATTACTTGAATGTTTATTATGCTGTTGGAAGACAATGCTTTTGGTGTTGTTAGTATTTCAGCAAATGTCATGTACTTAGAAACTTAATAGTTAAGCACACATCATTAAATGTATGATATTCTTACTCATACACTTAAAGTTGATTTGTTTTTGTGTGAGAGCATTGTTTCTGATCGAGACCCACAATTTATGTTCAAATTTTGGCGAGAGCTTCTCCGGAGTCTACAAGGGTTCAAATTGTCAAGCCACGACCCAAGAGCATGATAAGAACAAGGAGGCTTAACTCAAGAGCAAGGCAAGAGTAAGGAACATGACAAGAATGATTATAGAATGACTAGTGTTAATATTATTTGATTATACAACAATTAGGTTGGAGCTTTTATATTCACAACTCCAAGAACTAATCTAGGCATAAGCTAAAAATGATACTCCAAGAGCTAATCTAGGCATGAGCTAAAAATACTGTCTCTTATCCTATAAGTATATCCTGTAAGCATATCTTGTAGGCATATCCTATAAGTATATCCTGTATCCCGTATTTTGTATCATGTATCCTGTAAGCATATCATGTATTCTGTATCGGGTCATGACATTAACTCAAATTCTCAGTTGTTGTTATCCTTAATCCTATAGTAAGTTTATGCTTTGTCTCAATCCCATTGTTATCCTTAACCAAGTGACTTTATCCCTAATTTGAACATTTAACCCACCTTAACCTCATGAATTTAAGATAATTATTAGTTTAAGAGGATAACCATCGGATAAAATTTAGGATAATTGTTAGATGGAATTTAATATAACCGTCAAATGGAATTCATAATACATATTGGATACAATTTAGGAAGGCCGTTGGATAGAATTTAGAATGGTCATTGATGGGGTGTTCACGACGGACACACACAGACACAACAGATAAACTTATTATATAAGATACGTGATTATTTCATAAATAAATAAATGGTACTAGATAATAATATTACTCCTTATATATTCAAGTATATTAATACTTGTCTATAGACATGTGTTATACAATAGTTTAATAATCGTGTATGTGTAATAAAGCTTTCAATGTATACGATTAGTTTTATTGTTACATAGTTTATTATTCATGTGATTACATAATAATTACCATACAATATATAATTTACATTTTGTGTTATACTAGTGTGTATTTATCTCTATTGTACTGCTTACGAAGGTTACTTTTGTATCATTTCATATAAATACTTTGCCTGATTTATTAATGTCAATTTGAATCTCTCATGTATATATGTGTATTCATATGATATATATCTTAACATTTTTATAATTATGTTAAGATACATAAAGCATATGTTCAAAGGATATGCATGGGTGAATGTGATTACTTGGTTTTTTGAAATGAATAAAGAACAAACACACTGGCTATGTATGTATGCGTATATACATAATCATTATGTGTGTATTTATAAATGATCTAAATTAATGTCCATCTATTGGTAATAGTGGCATATATACGTTTGTTTTAATAATCTATGTATACGGCGAACGTATGTACACATGAATTATGGTTTCGTTAACTATATGACATGTGAAGTATGTATTTATGTGATGTGTCTTATATGTAGACACACACAAAACAAATCAACTTCAAGTGTATGAGTAAGAATATCATGCATATAACGATGTGTGCTTGACTATTAAGTCTCTAAGTACATACCATGGAACAAAGTATGACATTTGCTAAAATACTAACAACACCAAAAGCATTGTCTTCCAACAGCATAGATAAACATTCAAGTAATACAGTCACCCCAATATCAATGTCTCATGTAAGTGTGTATAGATATCCATAAATACCATATAATGCACACATGCACCTGACAATGTTCTTACTAGCCAATTCTTCATATGTGTTTAGTATTTGTTAAATCAATGTGGGAATTTTCCCAACACTTCCCGAATAACACTCAAATTAACATTATGTTAATTTTTTTAAATCATAATAAGCATGTGTTTTGCTTTATTATTTCTTAAATATTTAGTAAAAATGTCATTTATATTCAATTGGAATTTCTATAAATCTAATCACCTAATGTTTAATTTTTAAATTGTACATGGGGAGGCAGAAAAAAATTAATTTCTATATGCACTTAATACTTAATATTTGAAAAATTAATTCTTGCATCCACTTCATATGTAATCCCATTTTATTTAAAATTACTTTTGATATTCATGATAATATTAAATGTAAATAGCATCCCATTAAAAAATAAATAATATTTTAAAAATAATAAAGCTCAATAAGTTATATACGATTGTATTCGTTATATAATCATGATTTATATACAATAATATATGAAGGCTATCTTTATGCAATAAAATCCATAAAAACAGCTAATATAAAGATCAAAATGAGATTTTTATAAATCCTATATAGATTTCATCAGTTAATAAATGTATTCTTATTTTCTTCGTTCCAAGACTTTTCTTAAATGCTATGTTATAGTGTATATAAAATTTCTCTTAAAAATCAAAATTAAAAAGCTCTTAGAAATAAAAAAAAAAGATGGGTTTTTCTTCATTTAAGAACAATATATTTAATGAAAATGTATGAACACATAATATACTTTATATGTACAGAGCATGCAAAAGCACAAGTATAATTCTTTATTAAATCATTTTATATCCAAATGGCCTAAAGCGTAATATTCACACTAGCTCCTTTTCAAGCTCGTGATACCTTTTCGTCATATTCTTGAGGATATTTCCAACAACGGGATCATGGTCCATCATCGAATGTGTCCAACGGCTTTTATTTATGTTGCATTTGTACCTAGGCCCAGTCAAACTGCCGTTGTTAACGTCGCAAATTGAGTACAACTTTTAACTCCATGGTGTTTACATGGTATCTTGTCTGGCCACAACGCTTTAGCCTCTTGTATTAACTTTTCCATTTCCGGATGTTTTTCTTCTTCTTCTTAGTGTTCTTCCCACCCTTAATTACTTTATTCTTGCCCTTTCCCCTCTAGTTGCCTGTTCTTCACCCTTGATCTCTCTCCATCCAACAAAAGATCAAGCCCATCCTTGTTGCCCTCTGCCTCATCCTCCTCAAATAGCAGATTGAATTCATCCATATTTTCCTTGTTGCCCTTTACCGCCTCATCCTCCTCAAATAGCAGATCGAATTCATCCATATTTTCCTTGTTGCCCTTTGAATGCCCTCTCCTCCTCCTCCTCCTAAATAACCGATCAAACTCATTCACAGTGTCATGTGAATGCCCCTCTACCTCTCCTCTCTCACTCTCCGCCTTGTTGCGCTTTTCATCCAAAGCATCCACATTACCTCCCTTCTCATCTCCACATGAACTCCCTTCATTGCCTCTTCAACCTTTTGTGCTCCCACCCTCATTTCCCTTGCATGTCTCTTCACCCACAATTGACCATGGCAGTGGATCTCTGTAATCCCCAACACACCCATCAGTATTAAGTCAGCCATATAATTAATGTATTTCCTTCTTTTCTTGGGAGGAGTTCCACAAACTCACCAGTGCAAAAGAACTCGGTTGTGCTACAACGTGTTTTCTA